>OZ002730.1:21631181-21820689 GCA_963924305.1 Polygonum maritimum | reverse complement strand
TCTCTTGGCAATCGGACGATGTCAGTAGCCATTTCCATACGACCTAACTCCCCCTGACATCTAGGGATGCTTCCTTGTCATTTTTCCTTTGTCCTTGCCCCCCATCTTTTCCCAAGATCCATATGCTCAGTAATCAGCCCATTACTCAGTGGCCCATTCCTCTTGAGAAAAGATGGGGGGGCAAGGACAAAGGAAAAGAAGACAAATTGGAAAACAGTACCACATTTTAGACCAGAAAGCATCCCTAGTACCTTGTTCTCACAAGTTACCCTTACTCCTCCTAATATTCTTGAAAGAATTTCAACTAGACTAAACACTTTACAAAATTCTCAACTAAATACTACCTCGGCCTCACCAGCAGAAACCCTGCAAAACAACATAACCTGTATTGAAGAAAATTGCCCAAGCAATAAAGGAATGGCCACAGAATCAAGTGACTCTGAAGAAAGCTCTACCTCCTTTAAATCTGAAACAAAAATCCAAAATATCGAAGAAGCCTTCGATAGTGAACCCTTTGAAATAAACAAAGTAAGACAAAGAGGAAATAGATATCAAGGATATACTAAAATGTTTGGAAAAAGAAATATGGATACACGAAACTACTATTAGAACCAGATCCTTGTCTAAATAAATTTCTAATATTCGTCGTCATGTTTAATCTAAGTTAAATAACTTCCTACTGGTTTAAGCTTAATTCATAATAGGGGACCACCTGATCCGGGAACACCCTTCACGCGGGCTTACCAACAGAATACCGGGAACATCCTAGAAGGACTTACCAACGGTTAGGCTAAACCAAACCTATACCCAGAATTGAGCTTAAACAGTAAAGAGTTTTATAACTTGGATATAAACAAGATGATGAACAGTAGTGATTTATCAAGAACTTGGCTCTGATACCAATTCTAACCCAGGTTGTGCAGTAATGAAAATTTATATACTTTGATAGGTATTAAAACAAGAGAGGTAGTAGAACATACTTGTATTGATAGTAAATTGTTGTTGATACAACCACCGATGGCTGGTAGCTTTGCAAGTTACTAACTTGCTGGTACAAGAGGCAGAGCTTCGTCTTGCCTTTTACAAAAGATAAAATTTTGTTTAAGAAATTTGAAAGTTACAAGAAATGGTAGAGAGATGGTAGAGAGAGTTTGGAACTCCTTATCATTTTTGCCGTGCCCTTCATTGTCCCTGAAGGCTTGCTTATATAGGAAAAGCTGGTCTTGTATTACTGTTTGTGCCGTACAACTGTTCAGGTACTGTACCTCTTTGCTGAGTCATTCGTCTTCTTTCTTGAGTGCTGTCTTGTCGCTTTGTAGATGCTGAGTTATTTTTCGTGGTGATGTCTTGTCTGTCTTGTGGTACTGTTTTCCAATTTGTCTTCTTTTCCTTTGTCCTTGCCCCCCCATCTTTTCTCAAGAGGAATGGGCCACTGAGTAATGGTCTGATTACTGAGCATATGGATCTTGGGAAAAGATTTCTGGGTCGTCATGCGGGACTGGTGGTGAAGAAGACTCTTCCTGTTCAGCTTTGAGGGCCCAAGAGCGAGGCGAAAGATCCTTGTTTTGGGTTTGCAGGAACTGCTGGTATTGCTGGAATTCCTGAAATTGTTTCCATTGTTCTTCCGTCAAGATATGTGTTGAAGAAGACGGGATTGTTTTTGGAGGTTGTTGTTGTGGATGTCTGTAAATTTTTGGTTCTAGTTTTTGTTGTATCTTGTCGTAGGTGATGGCGGCACTATTGAATTTATCCCACCATCGAATCTTGAACTGTCTGCAAAGAGAGAATGGAAATGGTTTGGGAAGGATTTGTTGGAGGTGATAAGTCCAGCAAAATATCCATGGTATTTGAAGGTTGTTATGGAACTTTGCCGGTTTAGTGTAGTCTAGGGCTGTAGAGTGTTTGGTGAAGAAAGCCAAGGCCTTGGTAATTTCGTTTGGATAAATGTCGGTGTTGGTCCGAAATAAAACCACCAGTTGTAGAACCAGACTGGAAAATCATCTGGGCAGGTTTGTACAAAATGTGTAAATGGTCTAAGGAAGAAGGTTTTGAACCAGGCCTCTTTGTAGTCGAAATAAGAGTATCCTTTGGGAAAATATGGTATGGAGAAGTCTTTTTGGTCTGTGGGGGTTTTCCAATCTGATAGTTTTAGAACCTTAAGGATCTTGCATTTGGAAAGTACAATATATTGTTGGTTTATTTGGTCAAGTGTGTGGGTAATTTCAACAGACCCGGAGTCGATGAGAATAAACTCATAGAATTTTTGAGTCTTGGTTGGTTCTGCAGGAAACCAGTGGAATCCTGGAGTAAAAAGAGATCTTATGTATGGTTCGAACTCATGTTGTTTTAGAGGTTGGAAGGTGGTTGTAAGGTAAAGGTTGTCACAGAGGTTTTCTTTTGTATGGTATTTGTTTTGGGATCCATTGTTTCTTTGGTTGGATTTTTGAGGTGTCTTAGGCGAGAGGAGAGCTTGATTGTATGATAAGGGTGGAAATTGAGATAGTGGTTGAAATTGGTTTTGTGTTGGTAGCAGAGAGGAGCTAGAAGCATAGTCTTGTGGTGTCTGCTTCTTTTCTGTCATTCTGCAAGTTAGTCAAGACATTAAACAGGGATATTTCTCAGTTTTAATTTTAAACGATAATTTGCTAGTCCTTGTTTGTAGAGAAAAATAGTCTTGATATCCTCTAGAATATATTTTGGACAAGCTTTAAGAGACTGTAAGTAGAGAATGTGTTGGTAAAGCCCTTTGAGATTGTAAATAAAACTGCCTTGTTTTTTAATCTTAGTTACAAAAAACATCTAAAAAGGTATGTTTTTGAGTTTGTGAAGCAAACTTATTTTAGCAAGATTGTAATTATAAGAAAGTTGTTCTTCTAAATCTTTAATGATTATGTCTTTGTATTTCGGAGTAAGGCGAGCACGTTTAAAAAAGGCAATTCGGTCTTTGAGATAAGTAAGGCCAAAATGATTGTCAAGCTCTTTTTTAATTTTATCAATAAAAAACATTGTTTCAAAACGGGATTCTCTAAAGATTAAAAACAATATAGTTATTGGCGAGAATTAGTCTTCTTGAGAGAACTTCTTCAAAAGCCTTTAAGTAGAGGTCTTTCAAAGGAGGGTAAACATGTGTTTGGTTTTGAAGGTGAGTAATCTGTCTTTTGATATAAGGAATATTGTATCTCTCATATGCTTCCTTTTGTACTATTTTGTAAATGAGATGCATGAAGATGTTTTGCCCTGCAAAAATTCTCTTGTTAGAAAATCAGGTAGAGAATTATTTTCTCCTTTAATAAACTCGATTTCAAAGTCAAAAGCAGATAAAATAGCTTGCCATCTAGCAAATATTTGTTTAGATACAATATTTTGTACGTCCTTTTGAAGAATTTCTTTAGCAGATTTACAATCTACCCTGAGAAGGAACTTCTTATTGTATAGATCGTCTTGGAATTTTTGTATACAGGCAACTATGGAAAGTATCTCTTTCTTAATTGTACTATAGTTTTTCTGGGGTCCTGTCCAGGCACCCGAATAGAACCTAACTAATTGTTCTTGATTTTCTTTGTTTAGTTTTTGTTTTAGAATTCCTCCGAATCCTAATTCAGAGGCATCTGTCTCAACTATCATAAAAGCTTTTGGATCAGGAATGGTAATGCATGGTAAAGCTTTTATTTTTTCTTTAATTGTTCTAACAGCTTTAGTATGTTCATCACCCCATGGCTTGGGATTCTTTCTAAGCCTTTGGTAGAGTGGGATGCATAGTTGTCTTAGTTTAGGGAAAAAGTCTGCAATATAGTTTAAACATCCTAAGAATCTTTGTAGCTGAGTTTTGTCCTTTATTTCGTCAGGGAATTTTTCGGAAAAGTCAAGGCTTCTCTCTATGGGCTTTATCGTCTGTTGACATATATGATGTCCTAGGAATCTAATTTTTGTTTGGAAGAGTTTCATTTTTGGAGCTGAGACAACAAGACCATTTCTCTTAATAGTTTGTAAAAAGATATCTAAATGTTTGAAATGTTCGTCAATTGTTCTAGAATAGACAAGTACATCGTCTATGTAAACTATTAAGAATTTGGTAAAAGGGTTGAAGATTTCGTTCATGATTCTTTGAAATTCTGATGGAGCATTTTTAAGGCCGAATGGCATTACATTCCATTCGTAATGACCAAAAGGAAAGGTGAAGGCCATCTTGTACCTATCTTGTTCTGCAATTTGTATTTGCCAAAACCCACTTTTCATGTCAAATTTGGAAAAGATTTTGGCTTCAAATAGTCTGTTCAAAAGATCTCTTTTATTGGGAATGGGATATCTAATCCATTGTAATGCTTTGTTAAGAGGTTTATAGTTAATAACTAGTCTTGGAACTCCTCTTTCTTTTTCTGCTGCATTCATAACATAAAAGGCAACACAGCTCCATGGAGATTGGGAGTTCCTAATGAGTTTTTTACCTAAAAGATTTTGAATTTCTAACTTACAGGTTTCAAGTAATTCTCGATTCATTTGTATAGGTCTTGCTTTAGTAGGGATTTTGGTTACATCAAAATCTTTTTCGTATGGTAAAGAGACTTGATGCTTTTTCCTATCCCAGAAGGCATTGGGAAGGTCTGAGCAAACTTGTTTCTCAAATAGTTTTTGAAGATCAAAAATTTTGTTTTGAAGAAAAGGTTGGTTTAGTTTTTCAATAATCTTTTGACTTGAGATTTCTTTAGTTAGATCGTTAATGAAAGTTTGCTTATGGGAAATAAGATCAATTTGTTTGATTATAGTATGCGATTTAAGTAGGTCAATATCCTTTTGTTGGGTTGGTAAAAGAAAGGGAAAGGTTATGTCTTTTCCTATAATTTGGGTACGCAGACCCTTGTTATTGATTTTGAAAGGATATAGTTGCGTTAAAAACGGAGTCCCTAAGATTATTTCATGGGTAAGATTTTGTACTAAAATAAAGGAGTTTTTAAAACAATATCCATCGTTGCAAACTTTTGCCTTAGATATTTTGTATCTAACTTTCATACGGGAACCGCTTGCATTTGTTAGTTTCTCAGTGGTTTTTTCGAAGTACTTTGAAGGAATTAATCCTTCTCTTAAACAGTTAAGATCTGCACCACTATCTAGTAAGGCTGTAGAATGTAAAACAAAGTCTTCAATTTTTAAGGTAATTGGTATATACCATTTTTGAAAGTTTATTTTGTCAACTGCTGAAACAAAACTATCTTCTTGTTGGTTATCACCTGTTTCAACGAGGAATTTAGTATTTTCTACCGGAAGATTAGTATTTTTAGTTTCTAAGATTGCAAGTCTAGTTTCTATTTCTAAATCTTTTGTTTCTTTGAGGGAAGCAAAGGTTTGTAAATCCTTTACTTCTTTCTTTAGTCTATTTACTTCTGCTTGAAGTTCTCTAGTAGTTACTTGGTTTGGAAAGATACTAGAGATAGGTTGCTTCCCAAAAAGTTTAGTTAGACTAAAATGTTCTTCTATCGGTAGTTTAGGCTATGGTTTGGGAACTGTTGGTGTCCATTCTTTTTCTCGTAAAAAAATCTTTGAACTAATAGAACTTGATAGAAAGATCAGCAAACAACACCAATACAAGCATACGAATCATGCGATTCCGAATGTTTCTCAAATTCTCAATAACACAACCTTTCTTATTGATTCGTTTGATTTGCCTAGGCTATGGTTTGGGAACCGTTAGTTTCCTTTCTTTTTCTAGTCCATAAATGTTTGAACTAATAGAACCTGGTAGAAAGATCACCAAACAACACAAACACAAGCATACGAATCATGCGATTCAGAATGTTTCTCAAATTCTCAATAAAACAACCTTTCTTATTAAGGTGTTTGATTTGCCTAGGCTATGGTTTGGGAACCGTTGGTTTCCATTCATTTTCTAGTCCAAAAATGTTTGAACTAATAGAACTCTGTAGAAAGATCACCAAACAGCGCAAACACAAGCATACGAATCATGCGATTCCGAATGTTTCTCAAATTCTCAATAACACAACCTTTCTTATTGATTCGTTTGATTTGCCTAGGCTATGGTTCGGGAACCGTTGGTTTCCATTCTTTTTCTAATCCATAAATGTTTGAACTAATAGAACTTGATAGAAAGATCACCACACAACACAAACACAAGCATACGAATCATGCGATTCCGAATGTTTCTCAAATTCTCAATAACACAACCTTTCTTATTAAGGTGTTTGATTTGCCTAGGCTATGGTTTGGGAACCGTTGGTTTCCATTCTTTTTCTCGTAAAAAAATCTTTTAACTAATAGAACTTGATAGAAAGATCACCAAACAACACCAAAACAAGCATACGAATCATGTGATTCCGAATGTTTCTCAAATTCTCAATAACACAACCATTCTTATTGATTCGTTTGATTTGCCTAAGCTAAAGTTTGGGAACCGTTGGTTTCCATTCTTTTACTAGTCCATAAATGTTTGAACTAATAGAACTTGGTAGAAAGATCACCACACAACACAAACACAAGCATACGAATCATGTGATTCCGAATGTTTCTCAAATTCTCAATAACACAACCTTTCTTATTAAGGTGTTTGATTTGCCTAGGCTATGGTTTGGGAACCGTTGGTTTCCATTCTTTTTCTCGTAAAAAAATCTTTGAACTAATAGATATTGATAGAAAGATCACCAAACAACACCAACACAAGCATACGAATCATGCGATTACGAATGTTTCTCAAATTCTCAATAACACAACCTTTCTTATTGATTCGTTTGATTTGCCTAGGCTATGGTTTGGGAACCGTTGGTTTCCATTCTTTTTCTAGTCCATAAATGTTTGAACTAATAGAACCTGGTAGAAAGATAACCAAACAACACAAACACAAGCATACGAATCATGCGATCCAGAATGTTTCTCAAATTCTCAATAAAACAACCTTTCTTATTAAGGTGTTTGATTTGCCTAGGCTATGGTTTGGGAACCGTTGGTTTCCATTCTTTTTCTAGTCCAAAAATGTTTGAACTAATAGAACTCTGTAGAAAGATTACCAAACAGCGCAAACACAAGCATACGAATCATGCGATTCCGAATGTTTCTCAAATTCTCAATAACAAAACCTTTCTTATTAAGGTGTTTGATTTGCCTAGGCTATGGTTTGGGAACCATTGGTTTCCATTCTTTTTCTCGTAAAAAAATCTTTGAACTAATAGATATTGATAGAAAGATCACCAAACAACACCAACACAAGCATACGAATCATGCGATTCTGAATGTTTCTCAAATTCTCAATAACACAACCATTCTTATTGATTCGTTTGATTTGCCTAAGCTATAGTTTGGGAACCGTTGGTTTCCATTCTTTTTCTAGTCCATAAATGTTTGAACTAATAGAACTTGGTAGAAAGATCACCACACAACACAAACACAAGCATACGAATCATGCGATTCCGAATGTTTCTCAAATTCTCATTAACACAACCTTTCTTATTAAGGTGTTTGATTTGCCTAGGCTATGGTTTGGGAACCGTTGGTTTCCATTCTTTTTCTCGTAAAAAAATCTTTGAACTAATAGAACTTGATAGAAAGATCACAAAACAACACCAACACAAGCATACGAATCATGCGATTCCGAATGTTTCTCAAATTCTCAATAACACAACCTTTCTTATTGATTCGTTTGATTTGCCTAGGCTATGGTTTGGGAACCGTTGGTTTCCTTTCTTTTTCTAGTCCATAAATGTTTGAACTAATAGAACCTGGTAGAAAGATCACCAAACAACACAAACACAAGCATACGAATCATGCGATTCAGAATGTTTCTCAAATTCTCAATAAAACAACCTTTCTTATTAAGGTGTTTGATTTGCCTAGGCTATGGTTTGGGAACCGTTGGTTTCCATTCATTTTCTAGTCCAAAAATATTTGAACTAATAGAACTCTGTAGAAAGATCACCAAACAGCGCAAACACAAGCATACGAATCATGCGATTCCGAATGCTTCTCAAATTCTCAATAACACAACCTTTCTTATTGATTCGTTTGAGTTGCCTAGGCTATGGTTCGGGAACCGTTGGTTTCCATTCTTTTTCTAATCCATAAATGTTTGAACTAATAGAACTTGATAGAAAGATCACCACACAACACAAACACAAGCATACGAATCTTGCGATTCCGAACGTTTCTAAAATTCTCAATAACACAACCTTTCTTATTAAGGTGTTTGATTTGCCTAGGCTATGGTTTGGGAACCGTTGGTTTCCATTCTTTTTCTCGTAAAAAAATCTTTTAACTAATAGACTTGATAGAAAGATCACCAAACAACACCAAAACAAGCATACGAATCATGTGATTCCGAATGTTTCTCAAATTCTCAATAACACAACCATTCTTATTGATTCGTTTGATTTGCCTAAGCTAAAGTTTGGGAACCGTTGGTTTCCATTCTTTTACTAGTCCATAAATGTTTGAACTAATAGAACTTGGTAGAAAGATCACCACACAACACAAACACAAGCATACGAATCATGTGATTCCGAATGTTTCTCAAATTCTCAATAACACAACCTTTCTTATTAAGGTGTTTGATTTGCCTAGGCTATGGTTTGGGAACCGTTGGTTTCCATTCTTTTTCTCGTAAAAAAATCTTTGAACTAATAGATATTGATAGAAAGATCACCAAACAACACCAACACAAGCATACGAATCATGCGATTACGAATGTTTCTCAAATTCTCAATAACACAACCTTTCTTATTGATTCGTTTGATTTGCCTAGGCTATGGTTTGGGAACCGTTGGTTTCCATTCTTTTTCTAGTCCATAAATGTTTGAACTAATAGAACCTGGTAGAAAGATAACCAAACAACACAAACACAAGCATACGAATCATGCGATCCAGAATGTTTCTCAAATTCTCAATAAAACAACCTTTCTTATTAAGGTGTTTGATTTGCCTAGGCTATGGTTTGGGAACCGTTGGTTTCCATTCTTTTTCTAGTCCAAAAATGTTTGAACTAATAGAACTCTGTAGAAAGATTACCAAACAGCGCAAACACAAGCATACGAATCATGCGATTCCGAATGTTTCTCAAATTCTCAATAACAAAACCTTTCTTATTAAGGTGTTTGATTTGCCTAGGCTATGGTTTGGGAACCATTGGTTTCCATTCTTTTTCTCGTAAAAAAATCTTTGAACTAATAGATATTGATAGAAAGATCACCAAACAACACCAACACAAGCATACGAATCATGCGATTCTGAATGTTTCTCAAATTCTCAATAACACAACCATTCTTATTGATTCGTTTGATTTGCCTAAGCTATAGTTTGGGAACCGTTGGTTTCCATTCTTTTTCTAGTCCATAAATGTTTGAACTAATAGAACTTGGTAGAAAGATCACCACACAACACAAACACAAGCATACGAATCATGCGATTCCGAATGTTTCTCAAATTCTCATTAACACAACCTTTCTTATTAAGGTGTTTGATTTGCCTAGGCTATGGTTTGGGAACCGTTGGTTTCCATTCTTTTTCTCGTAAAAAAATCTTTGAACTAATAGAACTTGATAGAAAGATCACAAAACAACACCAACACAAGCATACGAATCATGCGATTCCGAATGTTTCTCAAATTCTCAATAACACAACCTTTCTTATTGATTCGTTTGATTTGCCTAGGCTATGGTTTGAGAACCGTTGGTTTCCTTTCTTTTTCTAGTCCATAAATGTTTGAACTAATAGAACCTGGTAGAAAGATCACCAAACAACACAAACACAAGAATACGAATCATGCGATTCAGAATGTTTCTCAAATTCTCAATAAAACAACCTTTCTTATTAAGGTGTTTGATTTGCCTAGGCTATGGTTTGGGAACCATTGGTTTCCATTCTTTTTCTAGTCCAAAAATGTTTGAACTAATAGAACTCTGTAGAAAGATCACCAAACAGCGCAAACACAAGCATACGAATCATGCGATTCCGAATGCTTCTCAAATTCTCAATAACACAACCTTTCTTATTGATTCGTTTGAGTTGCCTAGGCTATGGTTCGGGAACCGTTGGTTTCCATTCTTTTTCTAATCCATAAATGTTTGAACTAATAGAACTTGATAGAAAGATCACCACACAACACAAACACAAGCATACGAATCTTGCGATTCCGAACGTTTCTAAAATTCTCAATAACACAACCTTTCTTATTAAGGTGTTTGATTTGCCTAGGCTATGGTTTGGGAACCGTTGGTTTCCATTCTTTTTCTCGTAAAAAAATCTTTTAACTAATAGACTTGATAGAAAGATCACCAAACAACACCAAAACAAGCATACGAATCATGTGATTCCGAATGTTTCTCAAATTCTCAATAACACAACCATTCTTATTGATTCGTTTGATTTGCCTAAGCTAAAGTTTGGGAACCGTTGGTTTCCATTCTTTTACTAGTCCATAAATGTTTGAACTAATAGAACTTGGTAGAAAGATCACCACACAACACAAACACAAGCATACGAATCATGTGATTCCGAATGTTTCTCAAATTCTCAATAACACAACCTTTCTTATTAAGGTGTTTGATTTGCCTAGGCTATGGTTTGGGAACCGTTGGTTTCCATTCTTTTTCTCGTAAAAAAATCTTTGAACTAATAGATATTGATAGAAAGATCACCAAACAACACCAACACAAGCATACGAATCATGCGATTACGAATGTTTCTCAAATTCTCAATAACACAACCTTTCTTATTGATTCGTTTGATTTGCCTAGGCTATGGTTTGGGAACCGTTGGTTTCCATTCTTTTTCTAGTCCATAAATGTTTGAACTAATAGAACCTGGTAGAAAGATAACCAAACAACACAAACACAAGCATACGAATCATGCGATCCAGAATGTTTCTCAAATTCTCAATAAAACAACCTTTCTTATTAAGGTGTTTGATTTGCCTAGGCTATGGTTTGGGAACCGTTGGTTTCCATTCTTTTTCTAGTCCAAAAATGTTTGAACTAATAGAACTCTGTAGAAAGATTACCAAACAGCGCAAACACAAGCATACGAATCATGCGATTCCAAATGTTTCTCAAATTCTCAATAACAAAACCTTTCTTATTAAGGTGTTTGATTTGCCTAGGCTATGGTTTGGGAACCATTGGTTTCCATTCTTTTTCTCGTAAAAAAATCTTTGAACTAATAGATATTGATAGAAAGATCACCAAACAACACCAACACAAGCATACGAATCATGCGATTCTGAATGTTTCTCAAATTCTCAATAACACAACCATTCTTATTGATTCGTTTGATTTGCCTAAGCTATAGTTTGGGAACCGTTGGTTTCCATTCTTTTTCTAGTCCATAAATGTTTGAACTAATAGAACTTGGTAGAAAGATCACCACACAACACAAACACAAGCATACGAATCATGCGATTCCGAATGTTTCTCAAATTCTCATTAACACAACCTTTCTTATTAAGGTGTTTGATTTGCCTAGGCTATGGTTTGGGAACCGTTGGTTTCCATTCTTTTTCTCGTAAAAAAATCTTTGAACTAATAGAACTTGATAGAAAGATCACAAAACAACACCAACACAAGCATACGAATCATGCGATTCCGAATGTTTCTCAAATTCTCAATAACACAACCTTTCTTATTGATTCGTTTGATTTGCCTAGGCTATGGTTTGAGAACCGTTGGTTTCCTTTCTTTTTCTAGTCCATAAATGTTTGAACTAATAGAACCTGGTAGAAAGATCACCAAACAACACAAACACAAGAATACGAATCATGCGATTCAGAATGTTTCTCAAATTCTCAATAAAACAACCTTTCTTATTAAGGTGTTTGATTTGCCTAGGCTATGGTTTGGGAACCATTGGTTTCCATTCTTTTTCTAGTCCAAAAATGTTTGAACTAATAGAACTCTGTAGAAAGATCACCAAACAGCGCAAACACAAGCATACGAATCATGCGATTCCGAATGCTTCTCAAATTCTCAATAACACAACCTTTCTTATTGATTCGTTTGAGTTGCCTAGGCTATGGTTCGGGAACCGTTGGTTTCCATTCTTTTTCTAATCCATAAATGTTTGAACTAATAGAACTTGATAGAAAGATCACCACACAACACAAACACAAGCATACGAATCTTGCGATTCCGAACGTTTCTAAAATTCTCAATAACACAACCTTTCTTATTAAGGTGTTTGATTTGCCTAGGCTATGGTTTGGGAACCGTTGGTTTCCATTCTTTTTCTCGTAAAAAAATCTTTTAACTAATAGACTTGATAGAAAGATCACCAAACAACACCAAAACAAGCATACGAATCATCTGATTCCGAATGTTTCTCAAATTCTCAATAACACAACCATTCTTATTGATTCGTTTGATTTGCCTAAGCTAAAGTTTGGGAACCGTTGGTTTCCATTCTTTTACTAGTCCATAAATGTTTGAACTAATAGAACTTGGTAGAAATATCACCACACAACACAAACACAAGCATACGAATCATGTGATTCCGAATGTTTCTCAAATTCTCAATAACACAACCTTTCTTATTAAGGTGTTTGATTTGCCTAGGCTATGGTTTGGGAACCGTTGGTTTCCATTCTTTTTCTCGTAAAAAAATCTTTGAACTAATAGATATTGATAGAAAGATCACCAAACAACACCAACACAAGCATACGAATCATGCGATTCCGAATGTTTCTCAAATTCTCAATAACACAACCTTTCTTATTGATTCGTTTGTTTTGCCTAGGCTATGGTTCGGGAACCGTTGGTTTCCATTCTTTTCTAGTCCATAAATGTTTGAACTAATAGAACTTGGTCGAAAGATCACACAACAACACAAACACAAGCATACGAATCATGCGATTCCGAATGTTTCTCAAACTCTCAATAACACAACCTTTCTTATTGATTCGTTTGATTTGCCTAGGATATGGTTTGGGAACCGTTGGTTTCCATTCTTTTTCTAGTCCAAAAATGTTTGAACTAATAGAACTTGGTAGAAAGATCACCAAACAGCGCAAACACAAGCATACGAATCATGCGATTCCGAATGTTTCTAAAATTCTCAATAACACAACCTTTGTTATTGATTCTTTTGATTTGCCTAGGCTATCGTTTGGGAAACGTTGGTTTCCAATCTTTTTCTAGTCCATGAATGTTTGACCTAATAGAACTTGAAATAAAAATCTCCAAACAACACAAACACAAGCATACGAATCATGCGATTCCGAATGTTTCTCAAATTCTCAATAACACAACCTTTCTTTTTGATTCGTTTGATTTGCCTAGGCTATGGTTTGGGAACCGTTGGTTTCCATTCTTTTTCTAGTCCAAAAATCTTTGAACTAATAGAACTTCGTAGAAAGATCACAAAACAACACAAACACAAGCACACGAATCATGCGATTCCGAATGTTTCTCAAATTCTCAATAACACAACCTTTCTTATTAAGGTGTTTGATTTGCCTAGGCTATGGTTTGGGAACCGTTGGTTTCCATTCTTTTTCTCGTAAAAAAATCTTTGAACTAATAGAACTTGATAGAAAGATCACCAAACAACACCAACACAAGCATACGAATCATGCGATTCCGAATGTTTCTCAAATTCTCAATAACACAACCATTCTTATTGATTCGTTTGATTTGCCTAAGCTATAGTTTGGGAACCGTTGGTTTCCATTCTTTTTCTAGTCCATAAATGTTTGAACTAATAGAACTTGGTAGAAAGATCACCACACAACACAAACACAAGCATATGAATCATGCGATTCCGAATGTTTCTCAAATTCTCAATAACACAACCTTTCTTATTAAGGTGTTTGATTTGCCTAGGCTATGGTTTGGGAACCGTTGGTTTCCATTCTTTTTCTCGTAAAAAAATCTTTGAACTAATAGAACTTGATAGAAAGATCACCAAACAGCGCAAACACAAGCATACGAATCATGCGATTCCGAATGTTTCTCAAATTCTCAATAACACAACCTTTGTTATTGATTCTTTTGATTTGCCTAGGCTATCGTTTGGGAAACGTTGGTTTCCATTATTTTTCTAGTCCATGAATGTTTGACCTAATAGAACTTGAAATAATGATCTCCAAACAACACAAACACAAGCATACGAATCATGCGATTCCGAATGTTTCTCAAATTCTCAATAACACAACCTTTCTTTTTGATTCGTTTGATTTACCTAGGCTATAGTTTGGGAACCGTTGGTTTCCATTCTTTTTCTAGTCCAAAAATCTTTGAACTAATAGAACTTCGTAGAAAGATCACCAAACAACACAAACACAAGCACACGAATCATGCGATTCCGAATGTTTCTCAAATTCTCAATAACACAACCTTTCTTATTAAGGTGTTTGATTTGCCTAGGCTATGGTTTGGGAACCGTTGGTTTCCATTCTTTTTCTCGTAAACAAATCTTTGAACTAATAGAACTTGATAGAAAGATCACCAAACAACACCAACACAAGCATACGAATCATGCGATTCCGAATGTTTCTCAAATTCTCAATAACACAACCATTCTTATTGATTCGTTTGATTTGCCTAAGCTATAGTTTGGGAACCGTTG
Organism: Polygonum maritimum; assembly: GCA_963924305.1. NCBI lineage: Eukaryota > Viridiplantae > Streptophyta > Magnoliopsida > Caryophyllales > Polygonaceae > Polygonum > Polygonum maritimum. Next base: position 21,806,139 of record OZ002730.1, on the reverse strand, counting down.
GTTTCCATTCTTTTTCTAGTCCATAAATGTTTGAACTAATAGAACTTGGTAGAAAGATCACCACACAACACAAACACAAGCATATGAATCATGCGATTCCGAATGTTTCTCAAATTCTCAATAACACAACCTTTCTTATTAAGGTGTTTGATTTTCCTAGGCTATGGTTTGGGAACCGTTGGTTTCCATTCTTTTTCTCGTAAAAAAATCTTTGAACTAATAGAACTTGATAGAAAGATCACCAAACAACACCAACACAAGCATACGAATCATGCGATTCCGAATGTTTCTCAAATTCTCAATAACACAACCATTCTTATTGATTCGTTTGATTTGCCTAAGCTATAGTTTGGGAACCGTTGGTTTCCATTCCTTTTCTAGTCCATAAATGTTTGAACTAATAGAACTTGGTAGAAAGATCACCACACAACACAAACACAAGCATACGTATCATTGCGATTCCGAATGTTTGTCAAATTTTCAATAACACAACCTTTCTTATTAAGGTGTTTGATTTGCCTAGGCTATGGTTTGGGAACCGTTGGTTTCCATTCTTTTTCTCGTAAAAAAATCTTTGAACTAATAGAACTTGATAGAAAGATCACCAAACAACACCAACACAAGCATACGAATCATGCGATTCCGAATGTTTCTCAAATTCTCAATAACACAACCTTTCTTATTGATTCGTTTGATTTACCTAGGCTATGGTTTGGGAACCGTTCGTTTCCATTCTTTTTCTAGTCCATAAATGTTTGAACTAATAGAACCTGGTAGAAAGATCACCAAACAACACAAACACAAGCATACGAATCATGCGATTCAGAATGTTTCCAAAATTCTCAATAAAACAACCTTTCTTATTGATTCGTTTGATTTGCCTAGGCTATGGTTTGGGAACCGTTGGTTTCCATTCTTTTTCTAGTCCAAAAATGTTTGAACTAATAGAACTTGGTAGAAAGATCACCAAACAGCACAAACACAAGCATACGAATCATGCGATTCCGAATGTTTCTCAAATTCTCAATAACACAACCTTTCTTATTGATTCGTTTGATTTGACTAGGCTATCGTTTGGGAACCGTTGGTTTCCATTCTTTTTCTAGTCCATAAATGTTTGATCTAATAGAACTTGATAGAAAGATCACCAAACAACACAAACACAAGCATACGAATCATGCGATTCCGAATGTTTCTCAAATTCTCAATAAAACAACCATTCTTTTTGATTCGTTTGATTTGCCTAGGCTATTGTTTTGGAACCATTGGTTTCTATTCTTTTTCTAGTCCATATTCTTTGAACTAATATAACTTCGTAGAAAGATCACCAAACAACACAAACACAAGCATACGAATCATGCGATTCCGAATGTTTCTCAAATTCTCAATAACACAACCTTTCTTATTGATTGGTTTGATTTGCCTAGGCTATGGTTTGGGAACCGTTGGTTTCCATTCTTTTTCTAGCCCAAAAATCTTTGAACTAATAGAACATGATAGAAAGATCACCAATAACACAAACACAAGCATATGAATCATGCGATTCCGAATGTTTCTCAAATTCTCAATAAAACAACCTTTTTTATTGATTCGTTTGATTTGCCTAGGCTATGGTTTGGGAACCGTTGGTTTCCATTCTTTTTCTAGTCCATAAATGTTTGAACTAATAGAACCTGGTAGAAAGATCACCAAACAACACAAACACAAGCATACGAATCATACAATTCCGAATGTTTCTCAAATTCTCAATAACACAGCCTTTCTTATTGATTCGTTTGATTTGCCTAGGCTATCGTTTGGGAACCGTTGGTTTCCATTCTTTTTCTAGTCCATAAATGTTTGAACTAATAGAACTTGGTAGAAAGATCACCAAACAGCGCAAACACAAGCATACGAATCATGCGATTCCGAATGTTTCTCAAATTCTCAATAACACAACCTTTGTTATTGATTCGTTTGATTTGCCTAGGCTATCGTTTGAGAAACGTTGGTTTCCATTCTTTTTATAGTCTATAAATATTTGACCTAATAGAACTTGAAAGAAAGATCACCAAACAACACAAACATAAGCATACGAATCATGCGATTCCGAATGTTTCTCAAATTCTCAATAACACAACCTTTCTTTTTGATTCGTTTGATTTGCCTAGGCTATGGTTTGGGAACCGTTGGTTTCCATTCTTTTTCTAGTCCAAAAATCTTTGAACTAATATAACTTTATAGAAAGATCACCAAACAACACAAACACAAGCATACGAATCATGCGATTCCGAATGTTTCTAAAATTCTCAATAACACAACCTTTCTTATTGATTGGTTTGATTTGCCTAGGCTATCGTTTGGGAACCGTTGGTTTCCATTCTTTTTCTAGTCCATAAATGTTTGAACTAATAGAACTTGGCAGAAAGATCACCAAACAGCGCAAACACAAGCATACGAATCATGCGATTCCGAATGTTTCTCAAATTCTCAATAACACAACCTTTGTTATTGATTCGTTTGATTTGCCTAGGCTATCGTTTGGGAAACGTTGGTTTCCATTCTTTTTCTAGTCCATAAATGTTTGACCTAATAGAACTTGAAAGAAAGATCACCAAACAACACAAACACAATCATACGAATCAGGCGATTCCGAATGTTTCTCAAATTCTCAATAACACAACCTTTCTTATTGATTCGTTTGATTTGCCTAGGCTATGGTTTGGGAACCGTTGGTTTCTATTTATTTTCTAGTCCAAAAATCTTTGAACTAATAGAACTTGATAGAAAGATCACCAAACATCATAAACACAAGCGTACGAATCATGCGATTCCGAATGTTTCTCAAATTCTGAATAACATAACCTTTCGTATTGATTGGTTTGATTTGCCTAGGCTATGGTTTGTGAACCGTTGATTTCCATTCTTTTTCTAGTCCATAAATATTTGAACTAATAGAACTTGGTAGAAAGATCACCAAACAACACAAACACCAGCATACGAATCATGCGATTGCGAATGTTTCTCAAATTCTCAATAACACAACCTTTCTTATTAAGGTGTTTGATTTGCCTAGGCTGTGGTTTGGGAACCGTTGGTTCCTATTCTTTATCTATTTCAAAAATCTTTGAACTAATAGAACTTGATAGAAAGATCACCAAACAACACCAACACAAGCATACGAATCATGCGAATCCGAATGTTTCTCAAATTCTGAATAACACAACCTTTCTTATTGATTGGTTTGATTTGCCTAGGCTATGGTTTGGGAAACGTTGGTTTCCATTCTTTTTCTCGTAAAAAAATCTTTGAACTAATAGAACTTGATAGAAAGATCACCAAACAACACCAACACAAGCATACGAATCATGCGATTCCGGATGCTTCTCAAATTCTCAATAACACAACCTTTCCATTCTTTTTCTAGTCCATAAATGTTTGAACTAATAGAACTTGGTCAAAAGATCACCAAACAACACAAACACAAGCATACGAATCATGCGATTCCGCATGTTTCTCAAATTCTCAATAACACAACCTTTCTTCTTGATTCGTTTGATTTGCCTAGGCGATGGTTTGGGAACCGTTGGTTTCCATTCTTTTTCTAGTCCAAAAATCTTTGAACTAATATAACCTTATAGAAAGATCACCAAACAACACAAACACAAGCATACGAATCATGCGATTCCGAATGTTTCTCAAATTCTCAATAACACAACCTTTCTTATTGATTGGTTTGATTTGCCTAGGCTATGGTTTGGGAACCATTGGTTTCCATTCGTTTTCTAGTCCATAAATGTTTGAACTAATAGAACTCTGTAGAAAGATCACCAAACAACGAAAACACAAGCATACGAATCATGCGATTCCGAATGTTTCTCAAATTCTCAATAACACAACCTTTCTTATTGATTCGTTTGATTTGCCTAGGCTATGGTTCGGGAACCGTTGGTTTCCATTCTTTTTCTAGTCCATAAATTTTTGAACTAATAGAACTTGGTAGAAAGATCACCAAACAACACAAACACAAGCATACGAATCATACAATTCCGAATGTTTCTCAAATTCTCAATAACACAACCTTTCTTATTGATTCGTTTGATTTGCCTAGGCTATAGTTTGGGAACCGTTGGTTTCCATTCTTTTTCTAGTCCATAAATGTTTGAACTAATAGAACTTGGTAGAAAGATCACCACACAACACAAACACAAGCATACGAATCATGCGATTCCGAATGTTTCTCAAATTCTCAATAACACAACCTTTCTTATTAAGGTGTTTGATTTGCCTCGGCTATGGTTTGGGAACCGTTGGTTTCCATTCTTTTTCTCGTAAAAAAATCTTTGAACTAATAGAACTTGATAGAAAGATCACCAAACAACACCAACACAAGCATACGAATCATGCGATTCCGAATGTTTCTCAAATTCTCAATAACACAACCTTTCTTATTGATTCGTTTGATTTGCCTAGGCTATGGTTTGGGAACCGTTGGTTTCCATTCTTTTTCTAGTCCATAAATGTTTGAACTAATAGAACCTGGTAGAAAGATCACCAAACAACACAAACACAAGCATACGAATCATGCGATTCAGAATGTTTCTCAAATTCTCAATAAAACAACCTTTCTTATTGATTCGTTTGATTTGCCTAGGCTATGGTTTGGGAACCGTTGGTTTCCATTCTTTTTCTAGTCCAAAAATGTTTGAACTAATAGAACTTGGTAGAAAGATCACCAAACAGCACAAACGCAAGCATACAAATCATGCGATTCCGAATGTTTCTCAAATTCTCAATAACACAACCTTTCTTATTGATTCGTTTGATTTGACTAGGCTATCGTTTGGGAACCGTGGGTTTCCATTCTTTTTCTAGTCCATAAATGTTTGACCTAATATAACTTGATAGAAAGATCACCAAACAACACAAACACAAGCATACGAATCATGCGATTCCGAATGTTTCTCAAATTCTCAATAAAACAACCTTTCTTTTTGATTCGTTTGATTTGCCTAGGCTATTGTTTTGGAACCATTGGTGATGAAGGATCATCCAGTCAGCCACCTCCAAGCGCCCCAACACTCTTTGAGGGGCCAATCACTAGATCCCGAGCTAAGAAACTACAAAGTGGAATGCATGCCTTTGTGTGTTTCATTTGTGCTAAGGAGGCGAGAGCAAGCATGTAGCCATGTGCCAAGGCTGTGTGCCTAGCAAGTGTGGGCGCCATCCATGAAGAGAGCCAAGGCACAAGCGACGTCGCATGAGTGCCGCGATTGGGCACCGGCGCTGCGGGTGTGCCTCGTGTGGGCACCGGCGCTGCGAGTGTGCCTTGTTTGGGCACCAACGCCTATTTTAGGCACCCAAGAGTGTTTGTTTCATTATGGGCCTATTATGCTGTTTTGGGCCTATCTATCTTAGAATTAATTAGACCTTTTAATTATTTCTTTTATTTCCAGAAGTGAGACATATAAGTATTGTTTTGATGGTTTGGAACACTTAGACAATTCTGAATATTGAAAATCGTTTTCTCCCTTCGAAAAGAGAGAGCCGAAGCTTTGCTTCATTGTGTGTGTTATTCGCAGCTTGGTTTGTTTGATTTGTGTTAATCTCTTCGAAGCTTGGTGCTTATCAACAATCACGAGCCCCCTTCCTGTGCTTCAAGGTGTCGCCTTGTTGTGTAGGATTGTATAAGGTTGGTTCTTCGTCCATTCTATTAGGATTCTGGTTGAAATACATACCAGGGGTTTAATAGTTGTCTTGAAGGGTTATCCTTCTCGTCGTCTCTATCAATTTCCCTTTTGTTTCTTCATTCTCAGTTCGCGTCCTTGTTGAGTCGTTTTCCCTTTGTTGAGTCGCATTTCTTCATTTCAGTTTCGTTTCCAATCAATTCTGACCATTGCTTCCTTGTGTTTTATTTGTTGAGTCGTGAACGTCGAAGATCGGGCATCCACACGGCTAACCCCGTATCAAAGTGGTATCAGAGCTGCGTTGACGACGTTCTTTTCGTTTCCATCAAAAGAGTCTACAAAATACCAAAAAGAGTCCTCCGGAGATCAGGTTCGATTAATCGACTCTCTTTAATCTGAACTTGAAAGTACTAATCGGTTTGTTCTTGCGCAGTGGTTTGTTTTTGCCTAGCCAAACACACCTTCAGCCCAAGAAAAATCGTCCCCTCAGCCACCACGACCACCAACGCCCCACCACCTTCACAAAATCCGCCCACCACCATATTTGAAGAAAAGCTACGAATTTTAATTAAATTAGGAGTAAAATTCTGATTTGATTAAATTCAAATTCAAATTCCTAAGCTCACTCCTATTTTTAAGGATTGACCAACAACAACCAAATCCCAGCCACTATATCACCCACACCCACCTCCTATTCTTAAGGGAGACTCATTCAAACCATTTGAATTCAAAAGCCACGCCCAACAACCATCCTCCAGCCTATTTCTTCTCCTAAAATCAAGGGATTTCAGCCACCAACATTTCAAACTCAAATCGCCACCTCTCCTCATTTCTAGCAAATTATTTTGCACCTTAGAATAGCATTTTATTTCAATTTCGAAATTATTTGTATTTTCTGATTATTTCTGATTAAAAAAAAAGAGAAAAAGAAAAGAAAATCAAAAAAAAAAAAAAAAGAAAGTCAAAAAAAAAAAACGAAAATTAGAAATCAGATTTTATTCTTCTTCATTCATAGTATATCATTGCATTTTATTTAGTGCATAGTGTAATTAAGGTGTGCGACATATCATCATCTTCCCTCTTCATCTCTTGAGTTAAACGATCCTATTGGAGAAGCTTTCGAACCTTACACTTCCAGCCTACCTCACCTAAACAAACCACTCCAAGTTCATACTTGGTTACGGAACTCAAGGTGAGAGAAGCTTAATCGAGGTTTGTTCTCTTTCTCTATTCATCTCCATTCTTAAACACATTTGAGTCTTCTTTTCTTGGACGTTTCTTCCCCAGCCTTCATCTTCTCGTGAATTGTTGTTTACTAATCTTTGAATTGAGTTGTTGATCATTTCAAGCAGATTGAAACAACGAGCTCGATCACACACCGAGAGAGAGAGCGAGAGAAACACTTGCGAGGCTGTTTTGGATTAAACTAACTTGACAAGTTTGCTTGTAAAGTGTTTTTGCTGATTGTGCAGGATGTCTAACGAAAGTAGTGATAACACACCCAAGAGCCCAGAGCCAATCCACCCCGAGGTGTTCAAGTTGTTGACCTCACTCAACAGCAACATCACACGCCTCAATACTAGGATGACGGCCATGGAGACGAGAGCCTTGGCGTTGCCTGCACCCGTGCCGAGCGTAGCCTTGGGCACCGATTCAGCGGCACACCAACAAGGAACCGGCGACGGCCACGATCAAAACGCTGCCAACATGGGTAACCAGACCCACACGGACCCTAACTTGGCGTCCACATCACAGCAACATGGTTTTCAAAACCAAACCAGGGAAGTGCCTCATAACTCTAATCCATTGCGTAATTCCTCGGGCAATCTTCCTAGAAGAGTGCCTTTTGGTTCCCAGCTCACTCCCCTTCGGGATGAGCATAATCGTGCTAATAGCTTTCAAGGATTTCAGGAACAATGAGGATCGCCCAGTGATATGGATCTTTATGACGATGAGTATGAGGGAGAGGAGGAGGACAATTGGGAGCGATTCTCAAGAAGGGGAGGTAGGGAGCGCCGAGAGGGTCGAGATAGGCGTCCCATGAGACCTCGTGAGCAGGAGCAAGACGGAGTTGGCAAAGTAAAGGTGAGGATCCCTGCCTTCGAAGGCAAGTGCGATCCGGATGTCTATATGGAGTGGGAGACCAAGATCGAGCAAGTGTGGAACTGCCACAACTTTGCCGAGGCCAAGAAGGTGCAGCTCGCTGTCCTTGAGTTCTCCGGTTATGCCCTCATATGGTGGGATAACTTGGTGAAAGAAAGGAGGCGCAATCTGGACGCACCCATAGCCAGCTGGGATCAAATGAAGGCGTTGATGAGAGGGCGTTTCATACCTCAACATTACGCCCGGGAGCTAAGACAGCGGCTGGAAAATTTGAAACAAGGTTCCATGAGTGCCGAGGAGTGCTACAATGCCATGCAAGTGGCGATGGTAAGGGCTGATGTGGTTGAGGATGAAGAGACCACCATGGCCAGGTATCTTCGTATCTTGCATCCTTATTTGGCTAATGAGATTGATTTATATCCCTACACTACTATGACTGACCTTTTCCATCTAGCTTTGAAAGTAGAAAGGAAATTCAAGTCTAGGTACTCGGGAGGAAGGAACGCGAACACTCAGCCCCAATCATGGAGGGGGAGCCGTGGCCAGCAAGGAGGATCGTATGGGAAGGAGGCCTCGCACCAAAAGGAGAGGAGCAATGCAGCCGGCGGTCAAGGAGACCAAGCTGGATGAGCCAAACAGCCCACAAGCTCCACGCCTTCACCATACACCAAGGGCAATTCGAGTGGAGTTTCAGCAGCTCCAAAGGGGAGTAATCCTACCTCTAACTCTTCATCTAGGACTAGAGATATTGTGTGCTTTAAGTGCCAGGGTAGAGGACTTATGCAAGAGATTGCCCTAACAAGAAAACACTTTTAATCAATCATTTAGGTGAATATGAATCTAAAAGTGAGCATGAAAACGAGCCTAATGATGATTTGCATGAAAATGATAATGTTGAAGATGAAATTGAGTATGAATCTGGTGAATCTCTTATTGCTAGGAGGACATTGCATATGAAACCACAGCATGCGATGATAATCAAAGAGAGAACTTGTTTCATACTAGGTGCTTGATTAAAGGGAAGGTCTGTAATATGATCATAGATAGTGGTAGTTGTTGTAACATTGCTAGCTTAGAGATGGTTAACAAACTGCAATTACCTATGACTCATCACCCTAGACCCTATAAGTTGCATTGGATGAATGACTGTGGTGAATTGAAAGTGCAAAGGCAAGTAAAGGTTTCTATTAAACTAGGACGTTATGAGGATAATGTTCTTTGTGATGTAGTACCTATGCAGGCTTGTCATATTCTATTAGGTCGTCCATGGCAATACGACAGGAAGGTTGTGCACGATGGATTCACCAACCGAAACACCTTCACCCACAACGGCCAGACCATAGTCCTTAAGCCCATGACGCCTACGCAGGTCTCGGAGGAGTGGGATCGGAAGCGTCAAGGTAAGAAGGTATGTTCTGACCTTGAGGGAGAGAATGGGAAGGAAGGGAAAGTTCGGGGTAAGACGAGCCAACCTCTCAGCCCTACACCTCCCTCCGCTCTTTTAGCTTCCAAGAGGGAGCTAGAAGACGAGTTTTTGGATGGGGAAACAACGCTTATGCTCTTATGCAAGGAGCTGAGCTTGTTAAGTGAAGAGCTTCGAGCTTCACTGCCCCCACGCATTTTGGGCCTCATCGAGGAGTACAAGGACGTATTCCCCGACGAGATACCGGCTGGCCTACCCCCAATTAGGGGAATCGAGCATCAAATTGATCTCATTCCCGGGGCGTCTTTGCCAAACAGGCCAGCTTACCGTATGAACCCCCAGGAGACCCAAGAGGTCCAATCCCAAGTCCAAGAGCTCTTGGATAAGGGATACATTAGGGAGAGTATGAGCCCTTGTGCTGTACCGGTGTTATTAGTACCCAAGAAAGACAACACATGGAGAATGTGTGTCGATTGCAGGGCCATTAATAACATCACGGTAAAGCATGGATCCACCATTTTCTCAAAAATTGATTTAAAAAGTGGATACCACCAGATTCGTATGAGGGAGGGGGACGAGTGGAAAACAGCCTTCAAGACCAAGTTTGGTCTCTATGAATGGCTCGTTATGCCATTCGGGCTCACGAACGCCCCTAGTACATTCATGCGTCTCATGAACCATGTATTGAGACATTATATAGGGAAATCTGTAGTGGTCTATTTTGATGACATATTAGTGTATAGTAAGTCCCTAGAAGAGCATGAGTGTCATTTGAGAGATGTGCTTAATACCTTGCGTCTTGAACACTTGTTTGCGAATTTGAAAAAGTGTGAGCTATGTACTACTACTGTTACCTTTCTTGGTTTTGTGGTTAGCTCGCAGGGATTGCAAGTGGACGAGGCCAAGATCAAGGCCATAAACGAGTGGCCCACGCCAACTACTATTGGCCAGGTGCGGAGTTTCCATGGGCTGGCGAGCTTCTATAGGAGGTTTGTCAAGGATTTTAGCACCATTGCAGCCCCATTGACGGAAATTACAAAGAAGAGAAGTGAGTTCAAGTGGGGGCGTGCCCAGGAGAGAGCCTTCGAGACTCTCAAGCTGAAGTTGACGCAAGCCCCACTCTTGGTGTTGCCTGACTTCACACGACCGTTTGAGGTGGAATGTGATGCAAGTGGAGTCGGCATAGGGGGCGTGCTTATGCAAGAAGGTAAACCTATCGCCTTCTTTTCTGAGAAATTAAAAGGTGCATGTTTAAACTACTCGACCTATGATAAAGAGTTGTATGCTTTGTATCGAGTGCTTAAAACATGGCAGCATTATCTTTGGCCTAGGGAGTTTGTGCTTAAAACTGACCATGAATCCTTGAAACACTTTAAAAGTCAAGATAAAATGGATAGGAGGCATGGTAGATGGATGGAATTCATTGAAACATTCCCTTATGTGATTAAGTTTAAAAGAGGAAAAGATAATGTTGTAGCTGATGCCTTGTCTAGACGCCACACTTTGCTTGTTTCATTAGACTCTAGAGTATTAGGATTTACTTATATTCGTGAGTTATATGAAACTGATCTTGATTTTGGTGATGCGTTTAAGGCTTGTCTTGAAAAGAATTGTGCTGAGAAATACTATTTGCATGATGGGTTTCTTTTTCGAGTTGATAAAGTTTGCATACCTCGTTGTTCATTGCGTTTGCTGCTTGTTGAGGAAGCCCATAGGGGCGGCCTAATGGGGCATTTTGGGAGGGACAAAACTTATCACACTCTTAGGACTCATTTCTATTGGCCACACATGCTTAGGGATGTTGAGAATGTAGTTAAAAGATGCATGGACTGTCTTAGGGCTAAATCTAGACTTATGCCACATGGACTTTACACACTATTGCCCACGCCTACAGCCCCTTGGGAGGACCTTTCTATGGACTTTATAGTTGGGTTACCTAGGACTAAGAAGGGGAGGGATTCAATCATGGTTGTAGTGGATAGGTTTAGTAAGATGGCACATTTTATAGCATGTCATAAGACCGACGATGCTACTAATGTGGCTGGATTATTCTTTAGGGAGATAGTCAGATTGCATGGGGTTCCTAAAACCATAGTTAGTGACCGAGACACTAAGTTCCTTAGCCACTTTTGGAGAACCCTATGGAGTAAGTTAGGAACTAAGTTACTGTTTTCTACCTCTAGTCACCCTCAAACTGATGGGCAAACCGAGGTCACCAATAGGACACTAGCTACGATTCTTAGGGCCATAATTAGAAAGAACTTGAAAATGTGGGAAGAGGCCTTACCTCATGTGGAGTTTGCATATAACAGGATTGTTCATTCTTCTACTAAATTGACTCCATTTGAATGTGTTTATGGTACTAACCCTCTCACCCCACTAGATCTTACCCCATTGCCAATGAGGGAAAATGAGCACTTTGACGCAAGAAAACATGTGGAGTTTATTAGGGAATTGCATGCTCGCACCAAACTGAAGTTGGAGCAAAAGGCCGAGTACAATGCAAGGAGAGCTAACCATGGGAGGCGCCACGTTGTTTTCCAGCCCGGAGACTTGGTGTGGGTTCATTTGAGGAAAGAGAGATTCCCGGAGCAAAGGAAGAACAAGCTATCCCCTCGAGGAGATGGACCTTTCAAGGTGCTTAAGAGGATCGGGGACAATGCATACAAGCTGGAGCTGCCCGGTGATTATGGTGTAAGCGCAACTTTCAATGTCGCTGATCTCACGCCATACCTTGCTCTTGATGAAGACTTGGATTCGGGGTCGAATCCTTTCCAAGAAGGGGAGGTTGATGAAGGATCATCCAGTCAGCCACCTCCAAGCGCCCCAACACTCTTTGAGGGGCCAATCACTAGATCCCGAGCTAAGAAACTACAAAGTGGAATGCATGCCTTTGTGTGTTTCATTTGTGCTAAGGAGGCGAGAGCGAGCATGGAGCCATGTGCCAAGGCTGTGTGCCTAGCAAGTGTGGGCGCCATCCATGAAGAGAGCCAAGGCACAAGCGACGTCGCATGAGTGCCGCGATTGGGCACCGGCGCTGCAGGTGTGCCTCGTTTGGGCACCGGCGCTGCGAGTGTGCCTCGTTTGGGCACCAACGCCTATTTTAGGCACCCAAGAGTGTTTGTTTCATTTTGGGCCTATTATGCTGTTTTGGGCCTATCTATCTTAGAATTAATTAGACCTTTTAATTTTTTCTTTTATTTCCAGAAGTGAGACACATAAGTATTGTTTTGATGGTTTGGAACACTTAGACAATTCTGAATATTGAAAATCGTTTTCTCCCTTCGAAAAGAGAGAGCCGAAGCTTTGCTTCATTGTGTCTGTTATTCGCAGCTTGGTTTGTTTGATTTGTGTCAATCTCTTCGAAGCTTGGTGCTTATCAACAATCACGAGCCCCCTTCCTGTGCTTCAAGGTGTCGCCTTGTTGTGTAGGATTGTACAAGGTTGGTTCTTCGTCCATTCTATTAGGATTCTGGTTGAAATACATACCAGGGGTTTAATAGTTGTCTCGAAGGGTTATCCTTCTCGTCGTCTCTATCAGTTTCCCTTTTGTTTCTTCATTCTCAGTTCGCGTACTTGTTGAGTCGTTTTCCCTTTGTTGAGTCGCATTTCTTCATTTCAGTTTCGTTTCCAATCAATTCTGACCATTGCTTCCTTGTGTTTTATTTGTTGAGTCGTGAACGTCGAAGATCGGGCATCCACACGGCTAACCCCGTATCATGAATGTTTCTCAAATTCTCAATAACATAACCTTTCTTAATGATTCGTTTGATTTGCCTAGGCTATCGTTTGGAAACCGTTGGTTTCCATTCTTTTTCTAGTCCATAAATGTTTGAACTATTAGAACTTGGTAGAAAGATCACCAAACAACACAAACAGAAGCATACGAATCATGCGATTCCGAATGTTTCTCAAATTCTCAATAACACAACCTATCTTATTGATTGGTTTGATTTGCCTAGGCTATGGTTTAGGAACCGTTGGTTTCCATTCTTTTTCTAGTCCATAAATGTTTGAACTAATAGAACTTGATAGAAAGATCACGAAACAACACAAACACAAGCATACGAATCATGCGATTCCGAATGTTTCTCAAATTCTCAATAACACAACCTGTCTTATTGATTGGTTTGATTTGCCTAGGCTATGGTTTGGGAACCGTTGGTTTCCATTCTTTTTCTAGTCCATAAATATTTGAACTAATAGAACTTGGTAGAAAGATCATCAAACAGCACAAACACAAGCATACGAATCATGCGATTCCGAATGTTTCTCAAATTCTCAATAAGACAACCTTTCTTAATGATTCGTTTGATTTGCCTATGCTATCCTTTGGGAACCGTTGGTTTCCATTCTTTTTCTAGTCCATAAATGTTTGAACTAATAGAACTTGGTAGAAAGATCACCAAACAACACAAACACAAGCATACGAATCATGCCATTCCGAATGTTTCTCAAATTCTCAATAACATAACCTGTCTTATTGATTGGTTTGATTTGCCTAGGCTATGGTTTCGGAACCGTTGGTTTCCATTCTTTTTCTAGTCCATAAATGTTTGAACTAATAGAACTTGATAGAAAGATCACGAAACAACACAAACACAAGCATACGAATTAGGCGATTCCGAATGTTTCTCAAATTCTCAATAACACAACCTTTCTTATTGATTCGTTTGATTTGCCTAGGCTATTGTTTGGGAACCGTTGGTTTCCATTCTTTTTCTAGTCCATAAAAGTTTGAACTAATAGAACTTGGTAGAAAGATCACCAAACAACACAAACACAAGCATACGAATCATGCGATTCCGAATGTTTCTCAAATTCTCAATAACACAACCTTTCTTATTGATTCGTTTGATTTGCCTAGGCTATCGTTTGGGAACCGTTGGTTTCCATTCTTTTTCTAGTCCATAAAAGTTTGAACTAATAGAACTTGATAGAAAGATCACCAAACAACATAAACACAAGCATACGAATCATCCGATTCCGAATGTTTCTCAAATTCTCAATAACCCAACCTTTCTTATTGATTGGTTTGATTTGCCTAGGCTATGGTTTGGGAACAGTTGGTTTTCATTCTTTTTCTAGTCCATAAATGTTTGAACTAATAGAACTTGATAGAAAGATCACCACACAATACAAACACAAGCATACGAATCATGCTGATGCAAGAATTACATATACGTCTAAGGAGAGGGAGTTGGAGGTCAATCGACGAGCTAAGCCAAGACCTTTACGTAGGTCACGAGCTTTCAAGTTCAAGAAGGTCTTAAAGTATGGCAAATTATCCTTTCAATGCTATCAAGTCACACGTCCAAGGCCTCCCCGAAAAATGATTAAACTTGGAGATATTTTCGGAAGTTTGAAATCCCGTCACAGCTTGAGTACTGCTCAGTAAAACAGCCATAACTTTGGCTAGAAAATTGGTCTCAAGTCTGTTCAAATTGCGTTGGATAGATAATTAAAATATCTACAACTTTGTAGTTTACGGAAAATTCATAATCCAACTGGAAAGAGGTCAAAACCGCGATTTACGGAGAGTTGGTCAAGTCTTACGGGAATCTTATCTTTAGCTTTAATTCTATCCATAACTAGATCTTGTCTTTATGATATTTTCGGCCATAGGACGTTTGTTAGGCTGACATATATCTTGCTTTAATTATTATTCATATCTTTTGAGTTTTTAGGTTTAATTAGTTAGATAGCTTATTTTCCAAGCAAAATTCTATCTTAGGATCATGGTTAGAGATAGAATTTTGGCTTCCTAGTTTGTCTATTTAAACATAATTTTCCATTCAATAAAATCAGATGGAGACCTGGGAATTAACTTGTGATAAGTTTAATTCCTTATGTTTTTGATCCCGAAAACTATTGTCTTGACTCAAGCAACTCAAACAATCAAATTCCGCTGCAATCTTGTTCTTCAACAACTTCTCTCCATCGTTCATCATCTTCAACAACAATCCTGTGCCTACCAATCCGAGATCTATATCCTTGGGCAACTTTAACGCGTGGCGGCCTTCACTCCGAAGGTTGTCACGTATCACATGCGATTCCGAATGTTTCTCAAATTCTCAATAACACAACCTTTCTTTTTGATTCGTTTGATTTGCGTAGGCTATGGTTTGGGAACCGTTGATTTCCATTCTTTTTCTAGTCCTAAAATGTTTGAACTATTAGAACTTGGTAGAAAGATCACCAAACAACACAAACACAAGCATACGAATCATGCGATTCCGAATGTTTCTCAAATTCTCAATAACACAACATGTCTTATTGATTGGTTTGAATTGCCTAGGCTATGGTTTGGGAACCGTTGGTTTCCATTCTTTTTCTAGTCCAACAATCTTTGAACTAATAGAACATGATAGAAAGATCACCAAACAACACAAACACAAGCATACGAATCATGTGATTCCGAATGTTTCTCAAATTCTCAATAACAGAAGGTCTTATTGATTGGTGTTATTTGCCTAGGCTATGGTTTGGGAACCGTTGGTTTTCATTCTTTTTCTAGTCCATAAATGTTTGACCTAATAGAACTTGATAGAAAGATCTCGAAACAACACAAACACAAGCATACGAATCATGCGATTCTGAATGTATCTCAAATTCTCAATAACACAACCTGTCTTATTGATTGGTTTGATTTGCCTAGGCTATGGTTTGGGAACCGTTGGTTTCCATTCTTTTTCTAGTCCATAAATGTTTGAACTAATAGAACTTGATAGAAAGATCTCGAAACAACACAAACACAAGCATACGAATCATGCGATTCCGAATGTTTCTCAAATTCTCAATAACACAACCTGTCTTATTGATTGGTTTGATTTGCCTAGGCTATGGTTTGGTAACCGTTGGTTTCCATTCTTTTTCTAGTCCATAAATGTTTGAACTAATAGAACTTGGTAGAAAGATCACCAAACAGCACAAACACAAGCATACGAATCATGCGATTCCGAATGTTTCTCAAATTCTCAATAACACAACCTTTCTTAATGATTCGTTTGATTTGCCTAGGCTATCGTTTGGGAACCGTTGGTTTCCATTCTTTTTCTAGTCCATAAATGTTTGAACTATTAGAACTTGGTAGAAAGATCACCAAACAACACAAACACAAGCATACGAATCATGCGATTCCGAATGTTTTTCAAATTCTCAATAACAGAAGGTCTTATTGATTGGTGTTATTTGCCTAGGCTATGGCTTGGGAACCGTTGGTTTTCATTCTTTTTCTAGTTCATAAATGTTTGACCTAATAGAACTTGATAGAAAGATCTCGAAACAACACAAACACAAGCATACGAATCATGCGATTCCGAATGTTTCTCAAATTCTCAATAACACAACCTGTCTTATTGATTGGTTTGATTTGCCTAGGCTATGGTTTGGGAACCGTTGGTTTCCATTCTTTTTCTAGTCCATAAATGTTTGAACTAATAGAACTTGATAGAAAGATCTCGAAACAACACAAACACAAGCATACGAATGATGCGATTCCGAATGTTTCTCAAATTCTCAATAACACAACCTGTCTTATTGATTGGTTTGATTTGCCTAGGCTATGGTTTGGTAACCGTTGGTTTCCATTCTTTTTCTAGTCCATAAATGTTTGAACTAATAGAACTTGATAGAAAGATCACCAAACAGCACAAACACAAGCATACGAATCATGCGATTCCGAATGTTTCTCAAATTCTCAATAACACAACCTTTCTTAATGATTCGTTTGATTTGCCTAGGCTATCGTTTGGGAACCGTTGGTTTCCATTCTTTTTCTAGTCCATAAAAGTTTGAACTAATAGAACTTGATAGAAATATCACGAAACAACACAAACACATGCATACGAATCATCCGATTCCGAATGTTTCTCAAATTCTCAATAACCCAACCTTTCTTATTGATTGGTTTGATTTGCCTAGGCTATGGTTTGGGAACCGTTGGTTTTCATTTTTTTTCTAGTGCATAACTGTTTGAACTAATAGAACTTGATAGAAAGATCACCACACAACACAAACACAAGCATACGAATCATGCGATTCCGAATGTTTCTCAAATTCTCAATAACACAATCTTTCTTTTTGATTCGTTTGATTTGCCTAGGCTATGGTTTGGGAACCGTTCGTTTCCATTCTTTTTCTAGTCCTAAAATGTTTGAACTATTAGAACTAGGTAGAAAGATCACCAAACAACACAAACACAATCATACGAATCATGCGATTCCGAATGTTTCTCAAATTCTCAATAACACAACCTTTCTTAATGATTCGTTTGATTTGCCTAGGCTATCGTTTGGGAACCGTTGGTTTCCATTCTTTTTCTAGTCCATAAATGTTTGAACTATTAGAACTTGGTAGAAAGATCACCAAACAACACAAACACAAGCATACGAATCATGCCATTCCGAATGTTTCTCAAATTCTCAATAACATAACCTTTCTTAATGATTGGATTGATTTGCCTAGGCTATGGTTTGGGAACCGTTGGTTTCCATTCTTTTTCTAGTCCATAAATGTTTGAACTAATAGAACTTGATAGAAAGATCACGAAACAACACAAACACAAACATACGAATCAGGCGATTCCGAATGTTTCTCAAATTCTCAATAACACAACCATTCTTATTGATTCGTTTTATTTGCCTAGGCTTTGATTTGGGAACCGTTGGTTTCCATTCTTTTTCTAGTCCATAAATGTTTGAACTAATAGAACTTGGTAGAAAGATCACCAAACAACACAAACACAAGCATACGAATCATGCGATTCCGAATGTTTCTCAAATTCTCAATAACACAACCTTTCTTATTGATTCGTTTGATTTGCCTAGGCTATCGTTTGGGAACCGTTGGTTTCCATTCTTTTTCTAGTCCATAAAAGTTTGAACTAATAGAACTTGGTAGAAAGATCACCAAACAACACAAACACAAGCATACGAATCATCCGATTCCGAATGTTTCTCAAATTCTCAATAACCCAACCTTTCTTATTGATTGGTTTGATTTGCCTAGGCTATGGTTTGGGAACCGTTGGTTTCCATTCTTTTTCTAGTCCTAAAATGTTTGAACTATTAGAACTGGGTAGAAGGATCACCAAACAACACAAACACAAGCATACGAATCATGCGATTCCGAATGTTTCTCAAATTCTGAATAACACAACATGTCTTATTGATTGGTTTGAATTGCCTAGGCTATGGTTTGGGAACCGTTGGTTTCAATTCTTTTTCTAGTCCATAAATGTTTGAACTAATAGAACTTGATAGAAAGATCACGAAACAACACAAACACAAACATACGAATCAGGCGATTCCGAATGTTTCTCAAATGCTCAATAACACAACCTTTCTTATTGATTCGTTTGATTTGCCTAGGCTATGGTTTGGGAACCGTTGGTTTCAATTCTTTTTCTAGTCCATAAATGTTTGAACTAATAGAACTTGATAGAAAGATCACGAAACAACACAAACACAAACATACGAATCTGGCGATTCCGAATGTTTCTCAAATTCTCAATAACAGAACCTGTCTTATTGATTGGTTTGATTTGCCTAGGCTATGGTTTGGGAACCGTTGGTTTCAATTCTTTTTCTAGTCCATAAATGTTTGAACTAATAGAACTTGATAGAAAGATCACCAAACAACACAAACACAAACATACGAATCAGGCGATTCCGAATGTTTCTCAAATGCTCAATAACACAACCTTTCTTATTGATTCGTTTGATTTGCCTAGGCTATGGTTTGGGAACCGTTGGTTTCCATTCTTTTTCTAGTCCATCAATGTTTGAACTAATAGAACTTGGTAGAAAAATCACCAAACAGCACAAACACAAGCATACGAATCATGCGATTCCGAATGTTTCTCAAATTCTCAATAACACAACCTTTCTTATTGATTCGTTTGATTTGCCTAGGCTATCGTTTGGGAACCGTTGGTTTCCATTCTTTTTCTAGTCCATAAAAGGTTGAACTAATAGAACTTGGTAGAAAGATCACCAAACAACACAAACACAAGCATACGAATCATCCGATTCCGAATGTTTCTCAAATTCTCAATAACCCAACCTTTCTTATTGATTGGTTTGATTTGCCTAGGCTATGGTTTGGGAACCGTTGGTTTTCATTCTTTTTCTAGTCAATAAATGTTTGAACTAATAGAACTTGATAGAAAGATCACCACACAACACAAACACAAGCATACGAATCATGCGATTCCGAATGTTTCTCAAATTCTCAATAACACAACCTTTCTTTTTGATTCGTTTGATTTGCCTAGGCTATGGTTTGGGATCCGTTGGTTTCCATTCTTTTTCTAGTCCTAAAATGTTTGAACTGTTAGAACTAGGTAGAAGGATCACCAAACAACACAAACACAAGCATACGAATCATGCGATTCCGAATGTTTCTTAAATTCTGAATAACACAACATGTCTTATTGATTGGTTTGAATTGCCTAGGCTATGGTTTGGGAACCGTTGGTTTCCATTCTTTTTCTAGTCCAACAATCTTTGAACTAATAGAACATGATAGAAAGATCGCCAAACAACACAAACACAAGCATACAAATCATGTGATTCCGAATGTTTCTCAAATTCTCAATAACAGAACCTGTCTTATTGATTGGTTTGATTTGCCTAGGCTATGGTTTGGTAACCGTTGGTTTCCATTCTTTTTCTAGTCCATAAATGTTTGAACTAATAGAACTTGATAGAAAGATCACCAAACAGCACAAACACAAGCATACGAATCATGCGATTCCGAATGTTTCTCAAATTCTCAATAACACAACCTTTCTTAATGATTCGTTTGATTTGCCTAGGCTATCGTTTGGGAACCGTTGGTTTCCATTCTTTTTCTAGTCCATAAATGTTTGAACTATTAGAACTTGGTAGAAAGATCACCAAACAACACAAACACAAGCATACGAATCATGCCATTCCGAATGTTCCTCAAATTCTCAATAACATAACCTGTCTTATTGATTGGTTTGATTTGCCTAGGCTATGGTTTGGGAACCGTTGGTTTCCATTATATTTCTAGTCCATAAAAGTTTGAACTAATAGAACTTGATAGAAATATCACGAAACAACACAAACACATGCATACGAATCATCCGATTCCGAATGTTTCTCAAATTCTCAATAACCCAACCTTTCTTATTGATTGGTTTGATTTGCCTAGGCTATGGTTTGGGAACCGTTGGTTTTCATTTTTTTTCTAGTCCATAACTGTTTGAACTAATAGAACTTGATAGAAAGATCACCACACAACACAAACACAAGCATACGAATCATGCAATTCCGAATGTTT
The DNA here is from genome assembly GCA_963924305.1 of Polygonum maritimum. NCBI lineage: Eukaryota > Viridiplantae > Streptophyta > Magnoliopsida > Caryophyllales > Polygonaceae > Polygonum > Polygonum maritimum. The sequence goes on along the minus strand of OZ002730.1, from coordinate 21,785,637 downwards.
CTCAAATTCTCAATAACAGAACCTGTCTTATTGATTGGTTTGATTTGCCTAGGCTATGGTTTGGTAACCGTTGGTTTCCATTCTTTTTCTAGTCCATAAATGTATGAACTAATAGAACTTGATAGAAAGATCACCAAACAGCACAAACACAAGCATACGAATCATGCGATTCCGAATGTTTCTCAAATTCTCAATAACACAACCTTTCTTAATGATTCGTTTGATTTGCCTAGGCTATCGTTTGGGAACCGTTGGTTTCCATTCTTTTTCTAGTCCATAAATGTTTGAACTATTAGAACTTGGTAGAAAGATCACCAAACAACACAAACACAAGCATACGAATCATGCCATTCCGAATGTTCCTCAAATTCTCAATAACATAACCTGTCTTATTGATTGGTTTGATTTGCCTAGGCTATGGTTTGGGAACCGTTGGTTTCCATTATATTTCTAGTCCATAAAAGTTTGAACTAATAGAACTTGATAGAAATATCACGAAACAACACAAACACATGCATACGAATCATCCGATTCCGAATGTTTCTCAAATTCTCAATAACCCAACCTTTCTTATTGATTGGTTTGATTTGCCTAGGCTATGGTTTGGGAACCGTTGGTTTTCATTTTTTTTCTAGTCCATAACTGTTTGAACTAATAGAACTTGATAGAAAGATCACCACACAACACAAACACAAGCATACGAATCATGCAATTCCGAATGTTTCTCAAATTCTCAATAACCCAACCTTTCTTATTGATTGGTTTGATTTGCCTAGGCTATGGTTTGGGAACCGTTGGTTTTCATTCTTTTTCTAGTCAATAAATGTTTGAACTAATAGAACTTGATAGAAAGATAACCACACAACACAAACACAAGCATACGAATCATGCGATTCCGAATGTTTCTCAAATTCTCAATAACACAACCTTTCTTTTTGATTCGTTTGATTTGCCTAGGCTATGGTTTGGGAACCGTTGGTTTCCATTCTTTTTCTAGTCCTAAAATGTTTGAACTGTTAGAACTGGGTAGAAGGATCACCAAACAACACAAACACAAGCATACGAATCATGCGATTCCGAATGTTTCTCAAATTCTGAATAACACAACATGTCTTATTGATTGGTTTGAATTGCCTAGGCTATGGTTTGGGAACCGTTGGTTTCCATTCTTGTTCTAGTCCAACAATCTTTGAACTAATAGAACATGATAGAAAGATCACCAAACAACACAAACACAAGCATACAAATCATGCGATTCCGAATGTTTCTCAAATTCTCAATAACAGAACCTGTCTTATTGATTGGTTTGATTTGCCTAGGCTATGGTTTGGTAACCGTTGGTTTCCATTCTTTTTCTAGTCCATAAATGTTTGAACTAATAGAACTTGATAGAAAGATCACCAAACAGCACAAACACAAGCATACGAATCATGCGATTCCGAATGTTTCTCAAATTCTCAATAACACAACCTTTCTTAATGATTCGTTTGATTTGCCTAGGCTATCGTTTGGGAACCGTTGGTTTCCATTCTTTTTCTAGTCCATAAATGTTTGAACTATTAGAACTTGGTAGAAAGATCACCAAACAACACAAACACAAGCATACGAATCATGCCATTCCGAATGTTTCTCAAATTCTCAATAACATAACCTGTCTTATTGATTGGTTTGATTTGCCTAGGCTATGGTTTGGGAACCGTTGGTTTCCATTATATTTCTAGTCCATAAAAGTTTGAACTAATAGAACTTGATAGAAATATCACGAAACAACACAAACACATGCATACGAATCATCCGATTCCGAATGTTTCTCAAATTCTCAATAACCCAACCTTTCTTATTGATTGGTTTGATTTGCCTAGGCTATGGTTTGGGAACCGTTGGTTTTCATTTTTTTTCTAGTCCATAAATGTTTGAACTAATAGAACTTGATAGAAAGATCACCACACAACACAAACACAAGCATACGAATCATGCGATTCCGAATGTATATGAAATTCTCAATAACACAACCTTTCTTTTTTATTCGTTTGATTTGCCTAGGCTATGGTTTGGGAACCGTTCGTTTCCATTCTTTTTCTAGTCCTAAAGTGTTTGAACTATTAGAACTTGGTAGAAAGATCACCAAACAACACAAACACAAGCATATGAATCATGCGATTCCGAATGTTTCTCAAATTCTCAATAACACAACCTTTCTTAATGATTCGTTTGATTTGCCTAGGCTATCGTTTGGGAACCGTTGGTTTCCATTCTTTTTCTAGTCCATAAATGTTTGAACTATTAGAACTTGGTAGAAAGATCACCAAACAACACAAACACAAGCATACGAATCATGCCATTCCGAATGTTTCTCAAATGCTCAATAACATAACCTTTCTTAATGATTGGTTTGATTTGCCTAGGCTATGGTTTGGGAACCGTTGGTTTCCATTCTTTTTCTAATCCATAAATGTTTGAACTAATAGAACTTGATAGAAAGATCACGAAACAACACAAACACAAACATACGAATCAGGCGATTCCGAATGTTTCTCAAATTCTCAATAACACAACCATTCTTATTGATTCGTTTTATTTGCCTAGGCTTTGGTTTGGGAACCGTTGGTTTCCATTCTTTTTCTAGTCCATAAATGTTTGAACTAATAGAACTTGCTAGAAAGATCACCAAACAACACAAACACAAGCATACGAATCATGCGATTCCGAATGTTTCTCAAATTCTCAATAACACAACCTTTCTTATTGATTCGTTTGATTTGCCTAGGCTATCGTTTGGGAACCGTTGGTTTCCATTCTTTTTCTAGTCCATAAAAGTTTGAACTAATAGAACTTGGTAGAAAGATCACCAAACAACACAAACACAAGCATACGAATCATCCGATTCCGAATGTTTCTCAAATTCTCAATAACCCAACCTTTCTTATTGATTGGTTTGATTTGCCTAGGCTATGGTTTGGGAACCGTTGGTTTCCATTCTTTTTCTAGTCCTAAAATGTTTGAACTATTAGAACTGGGTAGAAGGATCACCAAACAACACAAACACAAGCATACGAATCATGCGATTCCGAATGTTTCTCAAATTCTGAATAACACAACATGTCTTATTGATTGGTTTGAATTGCCTAGGCTATGGTTTGGGAACCGTTGGTTTCAATTCTTTTTCTAGTCCATAAATGTTTGAACTAATAGAACTTGATAGAAAGATCACGATACAACACAAACACAAACATACGAATCAGGCGATTCCGAATGTTTCTCAAATGCTCAATAACACAACCTTTCTTATTGATTCGTTTGACTTGCCTAGGCTATGGTTTGGGAACCGTTGGTTTCAATTCTTTTTCTAGTCCATAAATGTTTGAACTAATAGAACTTGATAGAAAGATCACCAAACAACACAAACACAAACATACGAATCAGGCGATTCCGAATGTTTCTCAAATGCTCAATAACACAACCTTTCTTATTGATTCGTTTGATTTGCCTAGGCTATGGTTTGGGAACCGTTGGTTTCCATTCTTTTTCTAGTCCTTAAATGTTTGAACTAACAGAACTTGGTAGAAAGATCACCAAACAGCACAAACACAAGCATACGAATCATGCGATTCCGAATGTTTCTCAAATTCTCAATAACACAACCTTTCTTATTGATTCGTTTGATTTGCCTAGGCTATCGTTTGGGAACCGTTGGTTTCCATTCTTTTTCTAGTCCATAAAAGTTTGAACTAATAGAACTTGGTAGAAAGATCACCAAACAACACAAACACAAGCATACGAATCATCCAATTCCGAATGTTTCTCAAATTCTCAATAACAGAACCTTTCTTATTGATTGGTTTGATTTGCCTAGGCTATGGTTTGGGAACCGTTGGTTTCCATTCTTTTTCTAGTCCATCAATGTTTGAACTAATAGAACTTGGTAGAAAGATCACCAAACAGCACAAACACAAGCATACGAATCATGCGATTCCGAATGTTTCTCAAATTCTCAATAACACAACCTTTCTTATTGATTCGTTTGATTTGCCTAGGCTATCGTTTGGGAACCGTCGGTTTCCATTCTTTTTCTAGTCCATAAAAGGTTGAACTAATAGAACTTGGTAGAAAGATCACCAAACAACACAAACACAAGCATACGAATCATCCGATTCCGAATGTTTCTCAAATTCTCAATAACCCAACCTTTCTTATTGATTGGTTTGATTTGCCTAGGCTATGGTTTGGGAACCATTGGTTTTCATTCTTTTTCTAGTCAATAAATGTTTGAACTAATAGAACTTGATAGAAAGATCACCACACAACACAAACACAAGCATACGAATCATGCGATTCCGAATGTTTCTCAAATTCTCAATAACACAACCTTTCTTTTTGATTCGTTTGATTTGCCTAGGCTATGGTTGGGAACCGTTGGTTTCCATTCTTTTTCTAGTCCTAAAATGTTTGAACTGTTAGAACTGGGTAGAAGGATCACCAAACAACACAAACACAAGCATACGAATCATGCGATTCCGAATGTTTCTCAAATTCTGAATAACACAACATGTCTTATTGATTGGTTTGAATTGCCTAGGCTATGGTTTGGGAACCGTTGGTTTCCATTCTTTTTCTAGTCCAACAATCTTTGAACTAATAGAACATGATAGAAAGATCACCAAACAACACAAACACAAGCATACAAATCATGCGATTCCGAATGTTTCTCAAATTCTCAATAACAGAACCTGTCTTATTGATTGGTTTGATTTGCCTAGGCTATGGTTTGGGAACCGTTGGTTTCCATTCTTTTTCTAGTCCATAAATGTTTGAACTAATAGAACTTGATAGAAAGATCACGAAACAACACAAACATAAACATACGAATCAGGCGATTCCGAATGTTTCTCAAATTCTCAATAACACAACCATTCTTATTGATTGGTTTGATTTGCCTAAGCTATGCTTTGGGAACCGTTGGTTTCCATTCTTTTTCTAGTCCTAAAATGTTTGAACTATTAGAACTGGGTAGAAGGATCACCAAACAACACAAACACAAGCATACGAATCATGCGATTCCGAATGTTTCTCAAATTCTGAATAACACAACATGTCTTATTGATTGGTTTGAATTGCCTAGGCTATGGTTTGGGAACCGTTGGTTTCCATTCTTTTTCTAGTCCAATAATCTTTGAACTAATAGAACATGATAGAAAGATCACCAAACAACACAAACACAAGCATACGAATCATGCGATTCCGAATGTTTCTCAAATTCTCAATAACAGAACCTGTCTTATTGATTGGTTTGATTTGCCTAGGCTATGGTTTGGGAACCGTTGGTTTCAATTCTTTTTCTAGTCCATAATTGTTTGAACTAATAGAACTTGATAGAAAGATCACGAAACAACACAAACACAAACATACGAATCAGGCGATTCCGAATGTTTCTCAAATGCTCAATAACACAACCTTTCTTATTGATTCGTTTGATTTGCCTAGGCTATGGTTTGGGAACCGTTGGTTTCCATTCTTTTTCTAGTCCATAAATGTTTGAACTAATAGAACTTGGTAGAAAGATCACCAAACAGCACAAACACAAGCATACGAATCATGCGATTCCGAATGTTTCTCAAATTCTCAATAACACAACCTTTCTTATTGATTCGTTTGATTTGCGTAGGCTATCGTTTGGGAACCGTTGGTTTCCATTCTTTTTCTAGTCCATAAAAGTTTGAACTAATAGAACTTGGTAGAAAGATCAACAAACACAAGCATACGAATCATCCGATTCCGAATGTTTCTCAAATTCTCAATAACCCAACCTTTCTTATTGATTGGTTTGATTTGCCTAGGCTATGGTTTGGGAACCGTTGGTTTTCATTCTTTTTCTAGTCAATAAATGTTTGAACTAATAGAACTTGATAGAAAGATCACCACACAACACAAACACAAGCATACGAATCATGCGATTCCGAATGTTTCTCAAATTCTCAATAACACAACCTTTCTTTTTGATTCGTTTGATTTGCCTAGGCTATTGTTTGGGAACCGTTGGTTTCCATTCTTTTTCTAGTCCTAAAATGTTTGAACTATTAGAACTGGGTAGAAGGATCACCAAACAACACAAACACAAGCATACGAATCATGCGATTCCGAATGTTTCTCAAATTCTGAATAACACAACATGTCTTATTGATTGGTTTGAATTGCCTAGGCTATGGTTTGGGTACCGTTGGTTTCCATTCTTTTTCTAGTCCAACAATCTTTGAACTAATAGAACATGATAGAAAGATCACCAAACAACACAAACACAAGCATACAAATCATGCGATTCCGAATGTTTCTCAAATTCTCAATAACAGAACCTGTCTTATTGATTGGTTTGATTTGCCTAGGCTATGGTTTGGGAACCGTTGGTTTCCATTCTTTTTCTAGTCCACAAATGTTTGAACTAATAGAACTTGATAGAAAGATCACGAAACAACTCAAACATAAACATACGAATTAGGCGATTCCGAATGTTTCTCAAATTCTCAATAACACAACCATTCTTATTGATTCGTTTTATTTGCCTAGGCTTTGGTTTAGGAACCGTTGGTTTCCATTCTTTTTCTAGTCCATAAGTGTTTGAACTAATAGAACTTGGTAGAAAGATCACCAAACAATACAAACACAAGCATACGAATCATGCGATTCCGAATGTTTCTCAAATTCTCAATAACACAACCTTTCTTATTGATTCGTTTGATTTGCCTAGGCTATCGTTTGGGAACCGTTGGTTTCCATTCTTTTTCTAGTCCATAAAAGTTTGAACTAATAGAACTTGGTAGAAAGATCACCAAACAACACAAACACAAGCATACGAATCATCCGATTCCGAATGTTTCTCAAATTCTCAATAACCCAACCTTTCTTATTGATTGGTTTGATTTGCCTAGGCTATGGTTTGGGAACCGTTGGTTTCCATTCTTTTTCTAGTCCTAAAATGTTTGAACTATTAGAACTGGGTAGAAGGATCACCAAACAACACAAACACAAGCATACGATGCATGCGATTCCGAATGTTTCTCAAATTCTGAATAACACAACATGTCTTATTGATTTGTTTGAATTGCCTAAGCTATGGTTTGGGAACCGTTGGTTTCCATTCTTTTTCTAGTCCAACAATCTTTGAACTAATAGAACATGATAGAAAGATCACCAAACAACACAAACACAAGCATACGAATCATGCGATTCCGAATGTTTCTCAAATTCTCAATAACAGAACCTGTCTTATTGATTGGTTTGATTTGCCTAGGCTATGGTTTGGGAACCGTTGGTTTCAATTCTTTTTCTAGTCCATAAATGTTTGAACTAATAGAACTTGATAGAAAGATCACGAAACAACACAAACACAAACATACGAATCAGGCGATTCCGAATGTTTCTCAAATGCTCAATAACACAATCTTTCTTATTGATTCGTTTGATTTGCCTAGGCTATGGTTTGGGAACCGTTGGTTTCCATTCTTTTTCTAGTCCATAAATGTTTGAACTAATAGAACTTGGTAGAAAGATCACCAAACAGCACAAACACAAGCATACGAATCATGCGATTCCGAATGTTTCTCAAATTCTCAATAACACAACCTTTCTTATTGATTCGTTTGATTTGCCTAGGCTATCGTTTGGGAACCGTTGGTTTCCATTCTTTTTCTAGTCCATAAAAGTTTGAACTAATAGAACTTGGTAGAAAGATCACCAAACAACACAAACACAAGCATACGAATCATCCGATTCCGAATGTTTCTCAAATTCTCAATAACCCAACCTTTCTTATTGATTGGTTTGATTTGCCTAGGCTATGGTTTGGGAACCGTTGGTTTCCATTCTTTTTCTAGTCCTAAAATGTTTGAACTATTAGAACTGGGTAGAAGGATCACCAAACAACACAAACACAAGCATACGAATCATGCGATTCCGAATGTTTCTCAAATTCTGAATAACACAACATGTCTTATTGATTGGTTTGAATTGCCTAGGCTATGGTTTGGGAACCGTTGGTTTCAATTCTTTTTCTAGTCCATAAATGTTTGAACTAATAGAACTTGATAGAAAGATCACGAAACAACACAAACACAAACATACGAATCAGGCGATTCCGAATGTTTCTCAAATGCTCAATAACACAACCTTTCTTATTGATTCGTTTGATTTGCCTAGGCTATGGTTTGGGAACCGTTGGTTTCAATTCTTTTTCTAGTCCATAAATGTTTGAACTAATAGAACCTGATAGAAAGATCATGAAACAACACAAACACAAACATACGAATCAGGCGATTCCGAATGTTTCTCAAATTCTCAATAACAGAACCTGTCTTATTGATTGGTTTGATTTGCCTAGGCTATGGTTTGGGAACCGTTGGTTTCAATTCTTTTTCTAGTCCATAAATGTTTGAACTAATAGAACTTGATAGAAAGATCACCACACAACACAAACACAAGCATACGAATCATGCGATTCCGAATGTTTCTCAAATTCTCAATAACACAACCTTTCTTTTTGATTCGTTTGATTTGCCTAGGCTATTGTTTGGGAACCGTTGGTTTCCATTCTTTTTCTAGTCCTAAAATGTTTGAACTATTAGAACTGGGTAGAAGGATCACCAAACAACACAAACACAAGCATACGAATCATGCGATTCCGAATGTTTCTCAAATTCTGAATAACACAACATGTCTTATTGATTGGTTTGAATTGCCTAGGCTATGGTTTGGGTACCGTTGGTTTCCATTCTTTTTCTAGTCCAACAATCTTTGAACTAATAGAACATGATAGAAAGATCACCAAACAACACAAACACAAGCATACAAATCATGCGATTCCGAATGTTTCTCAAATTCTCAATAACAGAACCTGTCTTATTGATTGGTTTGATTTGCCTAGGCTATGGTTTGGGAACCGTTGGTTTCCATTCTTTTTCTAGTCCACAAATGTTTGAACTAATAGAACTTGATAGAAAGATCACGAAACAACTCAAACATAAACATACGAATTAGGCGATTCCGAATGTTTCTCAAATTCTCAATAACACAACCATTCTTATTGATTCGTTTTATTTGCCTAGGCTTTGGTTTAGGAACCGTTGGTTTCCATTCTTTTTCTAGTCCATAAGTGTTTGAACTAATAGAACTTGGTAGAAAGATCACCAAACAATACAAACACAAGCATACGAATCATGCGATTCCGAATGTTTCTCAAATTCTCAATAACACAACCTTTCTTATTGATTCGTTTGATTTGCCTAGGCTATCGTTTGGGAACCGTTGGTTTCCATTCTTTTTCTAGTCCATAAAAGTTTGAACTAATAGAACTTGGTAGAAAGATCACCAAACAACACAAACACAAGCATACGAATCATCCGATTCCGAATGTTTCTCAAATTCTCAATAACCCAACCTTTCTTATTGATTGGTTTGATTTGCCTAGGCTATGGTTTGGGAACCGTTGGTTTCCATTCTTTTTCTAGTCCTAAAATGTTTGAACTATTAGAACTGGGTAGAAGGATCACCAAACAACACAAACACAAGCATACGATGCATGCGATTCCGAATGTTTCTCAAATTCTGAATAACACAACATGTCTTATTGATTTGTTTGAATTGCCTAAGCTATGGTTTGGGAACCGTTGGTTTCCATTCTTTTTCTAGTCCAACAATCTTTGAACTAATAGAACATGATAGAAAGATCACCAAACAACACAAACACAAGCATACGAATCATGCGATTCCGAATGTTTCTCAAATTCTCAATAACAGAACCTGTCTTATTGATTGGTTTGATTTGCCTAGGCTATGGTTTGGGAACCGTTGGTTTCAATTCTTTTTCTAGTCCATAAATGTTTGAACTAATAGAACTTGATAGAAAGATCACGAAACAACACAAACACAAACATACGAATCAGGCGATTCCGAATGTTTCTCAAATGCTCAATAACACAATCTTTCTTATTGATTCGTTTGATTTGCCTAGGCTATGGTTTGGGAACCGTTGGTTTCCATTCTTTTTCTAGTCCATAAATGTTTGAACTAATAGAACTTGGTAGAAAGATCACCAAACAGCACAAACACAAGCATACGAATCATGCGATTCCGAATGTTTCTCAAATTCTCAATAACACAACCTTTCTTATTGATTCGTTTGATTTGCCTAGGCTATCGTTTGGGAACCGTTGGTTTCCATTCTTTTTCTAGTCCATAAAAGTTTGAACTAATAGAACTTGGTAGAAAGATCACCAAACAACACAAACACAAGCATACGAATCATCCGATTCCGAATGTTTCTCAAATTCTCAATAACCCAACCTTTCTTATTGATTGGTTTGATTTGCCTAGGCTATGGTTTGGGAACCGTTGGTTTCCATTCTTTTTCTAGTCCTAAAATGTTTGAACTATTAGAACTGGGTAGAAGGATCACCAAACAACACAAACACAAGCATACGAATCATGCGATTCCGAATGTTTCTCAAATTCTGAATAACACAACATGTCTTATTGATTGGTTTGAATTGCCTAGGCTATGGTTTGGGAATCGTTGGTTTCAATTCTTTTTCTAGTCCATAAATGTTTGAACTAATAGAACTTGATAGAAAGATCACGAAACAACACAAACACAAACATACGAATCAGGCGATTCCGAATGTTTCTCAAATGCTCAATAACACAACCTTTCTTATTGATTCGTTTGATTTGCCTAGGCTATGGTTTGGGAACCGTTGGTTTCAATTCTTTTTCTAGTCCATAAATGTTTGAACTAATAGAACCTGATAGAAAGATCATGAAACAACACAAACACAAACATACGAATCAGGCGATTCCGAATGTTTCTCAAATTCTCAATAACAGAACCTGTCTTATTGATTGGTTTGATTTGCCTAGGCTATGGTTTGGGAACCGTTGGTTTCAATTCTTTTTCTAGTCCATAAATGTTTGAACTAATAGAACTTGATAGAAAGATCACCAAACAACACAAACACAAACATACGAATCAGGCGATTCCGAATGTTTCTCAAATGCTCAATAACACAACCTTTCTTATTGATTCGTTTGATTTGCCTAGGCTATGGTTTGGGAACCGTTGGTTTCCATTCTTTTTCTAGTCCATAAATGTTTGAACTAATAGAACTTGGTAGAAAGATCACCAAACAGCACAAACACAAGCATACGAATCATGCGATTCCGAATGTTTCTCAAATTCTCAATAACACAACCTTTCTTATTGATTCGTTTGATTTGCCTAGGCTATCGTTTGGGAACCGTTGGTTTCCATTCTTTTTCTAGTCCATAAAAGTTTGAACTAATAGAACTTGGTAGAAAGATCACCAAACAACACAAACACAAGCATACGAATCATCCGATTCCGAATGTTTCTCAAATTCTCAATAACAGAACCTTTCTTATTGATTGGTTTGATTTGCCTAGGCTATGGTTTGGGAACCGTTGGTTTCCATTCTTTTTCTAGTCCATCAATGTTTGAACTACTAGAACTTGGTAGAAAGATCACCAAACAGCACAAACACAAGCATACGAATCATGCGATTCCGAATGTTTCTCAAATTCTCAATAACACAACCTTTCTTATTGATTCGTTTGATTTGCCTAGGCTATCGTTTGGGAACCGTTGGTTTCCATTCTTTTTCTAGTCCATAAAAGGTTGAACTAATAGAACTTGGTAGAAAGATCACTAAACAACACAAACACAAGCATACGAATCATCCGATTCCGAATGTTTCTCAAATTCTCAATAACCCAACCTTTCTTATTGATTGGTTTGATTTGCCTAGGCTATGGTTTGGGAACCATTGGTTTTCATTCTTTTTCTAGTCAATAAATGTTTGAACTAATAGAACTTGATAGAAAGATCACCACACAACACAAACACAAGCATACGAATCATGCGATTCCGAATGTTTCTCAAATTCTCAATAACACAACCTTTCTTTTTGATTCGTTTGATTTGCCTAGGCTATGGTTTGGGAACCGTTGGTTTCCATTCTTTTTCTAGTCCTAAAATGTTTGAACTGTTAGAACTGGGTAGAAGGATCACCAAACAACACAAACACAAGCATACGAATCATGCGATTCCGAATGTTTCTCAAATTCTGAATAACACAACATGTCTTATTGATTGGTTTGAATTGACTAGGCTATGGTTTGGGAACCGTTGGTTTCCATTCTTTTTCTAGTCCAACAATCTTTGAACTAATAGAACATGATAGAAAGATCACCAAACAACACAAACACAAGCATACAAATCATGCGATTCCGAATGTTTCTCAAATTCTCAATAACAGAACCTGTCTTATTGATTGGTTTGATTTGCCTAGGCTATGGTTTGGGAACCGTTGGTTTCCATTCTTTTTCTAGTCCATAAATGTTTGAACTAATAGAACTTGATAGAAAGATCACGAAACAACACAAACATAAACATACGAATCAGGCGATTCCGAATGTTTCTCAAATTCTCAATAACACAACCATTCTTATTGATTCGTTTTATTTGCCTAGGCTTTGGTTTGGGAACCGTTGGTTTCCATTCTTTTTCTAGTCCATAAATGTTTGAACTATTAGAACTTGGTAGAAAGATCACCAAACAACACAAACACAAGCATACGAATCATCCGATTCCGAATGTTTCTCAAATTCTCAATAACCCAACCTTTCTTATTGATTGGTTTGATTTGCCTAAGCTATGCTTTGGGAACCGTTGGTTTCCATTCTTTTTCTAGTCCTAAAATGTTTGAACTATTAGAACTGGGTAGAAGGATCACCAAACAACACAAACACAAGCATATGAATCATGCGATTCCGAATGTTTCTCAAATTCTCAATAACACAACCTTTCTATTTGATTCGTTTGATTTGCCTAGGCTATCGTTTGGGAACCGTTGGTATCCATTCTTTTTCTAGTCCATAAAAGTTTGAACTAATAGAACTTGGTAGAAAGATCACCAAACAACACAAACACAAGCATACGAATCATCCGATTCCGAATGTTTCTCAAATTCTCAATAACCCAACCTTTCTTATTGATTGGTTTGATTTGCCTAAGCTATGCTTTGGGAACCGTTGGTTTCCATTCTTTTTCTAGTCCTAAAATGTTTGAACTATTAGAACTGGGTAGAAGGATCACCAAACAACACAAACACAAGCATACGAATCATGCGATTCCGAATGTTTCTCAAATTCTGAATAACACAACATGTCTTATTGATTGGTTTGAATTGCCTAGGCTATGGTTTGGGAACCGTTGGTTTCCATTCTTTTTCTAGTCCAATAATCTTTGAACTAATAGAACATGATAGAAAGATCACCAAACAACACAAACACAAGCATACGAATCATGCGATTCCGAATGTTTCTCAAATTCTCAATAACAGAACCTGTCTTATTGATTGGTTTGATTTGCCTAGGCTATGGTTTGGGAACCGTTGGTTTCAATTCTTTTTCTAGTCCATAATTGTTTGAACTAATAGAACTTGATAGAAAGATCACGAAACAACACAAACACAAACATACGAATCAGGCGATTCCGAATGTTTCTCAAATGCTCAATAACACAACCTTTCTTATTGATTCGTTTGATTTGCCTAGGCTATGGTTTGGGAACCGTTGGTTTCCATTCTTTTTCTAGTCCATAAATGTTTGAACTAATAGAACTTGGTAGAAAGATCACCAAACAGCACAAACACAAGCATACGAATCATGCGATTCCGAATGTTTCTCAAATTCTCAATAACACAACCTTTCTTATTGATTCGTTTGATTTGCGTAGGCTATCGTTTGGGAACCGTTGGTTTCCATTCTTTTTCTAGTCCATAAAAGTTTGAACTAATAGAACTTGGTAGAAAGATCAACAAACACAAGCATACGAATCATCCGATTCCGAATGTTTCTCAAATTCTCAATAACCCAACCTTTCTTATTGATTGGTTTGATTTGCCTAGGCTATGGTTTGGGAACCGTTGGTTTTCATTCTTTTTCTAGTCAATAAATGTTTGAACTAATAGAACTTGATAGAAAGATCACCACACAACACAAACACAAGCATACGAATCATGCGATTCCGAATGTTTCTCAAATTCTCAATAACACAACCTTTCTTTTTGATTCGTTTGATTTGCCTAGGCTATTGTTTGGGAACCGTTGGTTTCCATTCTTTTTCTAGTCCTAAAATGTTTGAACTATTAGAACTGGGTAGAAGGATCACCAAACAACACAAACACAAGCATACGAATCATGCGATTCCGAATGTTTCTCAAATTCTGAATAACACAACATGTCTTATTGATTGGTTTGAATTGCCTAGGCTATGGTTTGGGAACCGTTGGTTTCCATTCTTTTTCTAGTCCAACAATCTTTGAACTAATAGAACATGATAGAAAGATCATCAAACAACACAAACACAAGCATACAAATCATGCGATTCCGAATGTTTCTCAAATTCTCAATAACAGAACCTGTCTTATTGATTGGTTTGATTTGCCTAGGCTATGGTTTGGGAACCGTTGGTTTCCATTCTTTTTCTAGTCCATAAATGTTTGAACTAATAGAACTTGATAGAAAGATCACCACACAACACAAACACAAGCATACGAATCATGCGATTCCGAATGTTTCTCAAATTCTCAATAACACAACCTTTCTTTTTGATTCGTTTGATTTGCCTAGGCTATGGTTTGGGAACCGTTGGTTTCCATTCTTTTTCTAGTCCTAAAATGTTTGAACTGTTAGAACTGGGTAGAAGGATCACCAAACAACACAAACACAAGCATACGAATCATGCGATTCCGAATGTTTCTCAAATTCTGAATAACACAACATGTCTTATTGATTGGTTTGAATTGCCTAGGCTATGGTTTGGGAACCGTTGGTTTCCATTCTTTTTCTAGTCCATAAATGTTTGAACTAATAGAACTTGATAGAAAGATCACGAAACAACACAAACATAAACATACGAATCAGGCGATTCCGAATGTTTCTCAAATTCTCAATAACACAACCATTCTTATTGATTCGTTTTATTTGCCTAGGCTTTGGTTTGGGAACCGTTGGTTTCCATTCTTTTTCTAGTCCATAAATGTTTGAACTAATAGAACTTGGTAGAAAGATCACCAAACAACACAAACACAAGCATACGAATCATCCGATTCCGAATGTTTCTCAAATTCTCAATAACCCAACCTTTCTTATTGATTGGTTTGATTTGCCTAAGCTATGCTTTGGGAACCGTTGGTTTCCATTCTTTTTCTAGTCCTAAAATGTTTGAACTATTAGAACTGGGTAGAAGGATCACCAAACAACACAAACACAAGCATATGAATCATGCGATTCCGAATGTTTCTCAAATTCTCAATAACACAACCTTTCTTATTGATTCGTTTGATTTGCCTAGGCTTTGGTTTGGGAACCGTTGGTTTCCATTCTTTTTCTAGTCCATAAAAGTTTGAACTAATAGAACTTGGTAGAAAGATCACCAAACAACACAAACACAAGCATACGAATCATCCGATTCCGAACGTTTCTCAAATTCTCAATAACCCAACCTTTCTTATTGATTGGTTTGATTTGCCTAAGCTATGCTTTGGGAACCGTTGGTTTCCATTCTTTTTCTAGTCCTAAAATGTTTGAACTATTAGAACTGGGTAGAAGGATCACCAAACAACACAAACACAAGCATACGAATCATGCGATTCCGAATGTTTCTCAAATTCTGAATAACACAACATGTCTTATTGATTGGTTTGAATTGCCTAGGCTATGGTTTGGGAACCGTTGGTTTCCATTCTTTTTCTAGTCCAATAATCTTTGAACTAATAGAACATGATAGAAAGATCACCAAACAACACAAACACAAGCATACGAATCATGCGATTCCGAATGTTTCTCAAATTCTCAATAACAGAACCTGTCTTATTGATTGGTTTGATTTGCCTAGGCTATGGTTTGGGAACCGTTGGTTTCAATTCTTTTTCTAGTCCATAATTGTTTGAACTAATAGAACTTGATAGAAAGATCACGAAACAACACAAACACAAACATACGAATCAGGCGATTCCGAATGTTTCTCAAATGCTCAATAACACAACCTTTCTTATTGATTCGTTTGATTTGCCTAGGCTATGGTTTGGGAACCGTTGGTTTCCATTCTTTTTCTAGTCCATAAATGTTTGAACTAATAGAACTTGGTAGAAAGATCACCAAACAGCACAAACACAAGCATACGAATCATGCGATTCCGAATGTTTCTCAAATTCTCAATAACACAACCTTTCTTATTGATTCGTTTGATTTGCGTAGGCTATCGTTTGGGAACCGTTGGTTTCCATTCTTTTTCTAGTCCATAAAAGTTTGAACTAATAGAACTTGGTAGAAAGATCAACAAACACAAGCATACGAATCATCCGATTCCGAATGTTTCTCAAATTCTCAATAACCCAACCTTTCTTATTGATTGGTTTGATTTGCCTAGGCTATGGTTTGGGAACCGTTGGTTTTCATTCTTTTTCTAGTCAATAAATGTTTGAACTAATAGAACTTGATAGAAAGATCACCACACAACACAAACACAAGCATACGAATCATGCGATTCCGAATGTTTCTCAAATTCTCAATAACACAACCTTTCTTTTTGATTCGTTTGATTTGCCTAGGCTATTGTTTGGGAACCGTTGGTTTCCATTCTTTTTCTAGTCCTAAAATGTTTGAACTATTAGAACTGGGTAGAAGGATCACCAAACAACACAAACACAAGCATACGAATCATGCGATTCCGAATGTTTCTCAAATTCTGAATAACACAACATGTCTTATTGATTGGTTTGAATTGCCTAGGCTATGGTTTGGGAACCGTTGGTTTCCATTCTTTTTCTAGTCCAACAATCTTTGAACTAATAGAACATGATAGAAAGATCATCAAACAACACAAACACAAGCATACAAATCATGCGATTCCGAATGTTTCTCAAATTCTCAATAACAGAACCTGTCTTATTGATTGGTTTGATTTGCCTAGGCTATGGTTTGGGAACCGTTGGTTTCCATTCTTTTTCTAGTCCATAAATGTTTGAACTAATAGAACTTGATAGAAAGATCACGAAACAACACAAACATAAACATACGAATTAGGCGATTCCGAATGTTTCTCAAATTCTCAATAACACAACCATTCTTATTGATTCGTTTTATTTGCCTAGGCTTTGGTTTAGGAACCGTTGGTTTCCATTCTTTTTCTAGTCCATAAGTGTTTGAACTAATAGAACTTGGTAGAAAGATCACCAAACAATACAAACACAAGCATACGAATCATGCGATTCCGAATGTTTCTCAAATTCTCAATAACACAACCTTTCTTATTGATTCGTTTGATTTGCCTAGGCTATCGTTTGGGAACCGTTGGTTTCCATTCTTTTTCTAGTCCATAAAAGTTTGAACTAATAGAACTTGGTAGAAAGATCACCAAACAACACAAACACAAGCATACGAATCATCCGATTCCGAATGTTTCTCAAATTCTCAATAACCCAACCTTTCTTATTGATTGGTTTGATTTGCCTAGGCTATGGTTTGGGAACCGTTGGTTTCCATTCTTTTTCTAGTCCTAAAATGTTTGAACTATTAGAACTGGGTAGAAGGATCACCAAACAACACAAACACAAGCATACGATGCATGCGATTCCGAATGTTTCTCAAATTCTGAATAACACAACATGTCTTATTGATTGGTTTGAATTGCCTAAGCTATGGTTTGGGAACCGTTGGTTTCCATTCTTTTTCTAGTCCAACAATCTTTGAACTAATAGAACATGATAGAAAGATCACCAAACAACACAAACACAAGCATACGAATCATGCGATTCCGAATGTTTCTCAAATTCTCAATAACAGAACCTGTCTTATTGATTGGTTTGATTTGCCTAGGCTATGGTTTGGGAACCGTTGGTTTCAATTCTTTTTCTAGTCCATAAATGTTTGAACTAATAGAACTTGATAGAAAGATCACGAAACAACACAAACACAAACATACGAATCAGGCGATTCCGAATGTTTCTCAAATGCTCAATAACACAATCTTTCTTATTGATTCGTTTGATTTGCCTAGGCTATGGTTTGGGAACCGTTGGTTTCCATTCTTTTTCTAGTCCATAAATGTTTGAACTAATAGAACTTGGTAGAAAGATCACCAAACAGCACAAACACAAGCATACGAATCATGCGATTCCGAACGTTTCTCAAATTCTCAATAACAAAACCTTTCTTATTGATTCGTTTGATTTGCCTAGGCTATCGTTTGGGAACCGTTGGTTTCCATTCTTTTTCTAGTCCATAAAAGTTTGAACTAATAGAACTTGGTAGAAAGATCACCAAACAACACAAACACAAGCATACGAATCATCCGATTCCGAATGTTTCTCAAATTCTCAATAACCCAACCTTTCTTATTGATTGGTTTGATTTGCCTAGGCTATGGTTTGGGAACCGTTGGTTTTCATTCTTTTTCTAGTCAATAAATGTTTGAACTAATAGAACTTGATAGAAAGATCACCACACAACACAAACACAAGCATACGAATCATGCGATTCCGAATGTTTCTCAAATTCTCAATAACACAACATTTCTTTTTGATTCGTTTGATTTGCCTAGGCTATGGTTTGGGAACCGTTGGTTTCCATTCTTTTTCTAGTCCTAAAATGTTTGAACTATTAGAACTGGGTAGAAGGATCACCAAACAACACAAACACAAGCATACGAATAATGCGATTCCGAATGTTTCTCAAATTCTGAATAACACAACATGTCTATTTGTTGGTTTGAATTGCCTAGGCTATGGTTTGGGAACCGTTGGTTTCCATTCTTTTTCTAGTCCAACAATCTTTGAACTAATAGAACATGATAGAAAGATCATCAAACAACACAAACAAAAGCATACAAATCATGCGATTCCGATTGTTTCTCAAATTCTCAATAACAGAACCTGTCTTATTGATTGGTTTGATTTGCCTAGGCTATGGTTTGGGAACCGTTGGTTTCCATTCTTTTTCTAGTCCATAAATGTTTGAACTAATACAACTTGATAGAAAGATCACGAAACAACACAAACATAAACATACGAATCAGGCGATTCTGAATGTTTCTCAAATTCTCAATAACACAACCATTCTTATTGATTCGGTTTATTTGCCTAGGCTTTGGTTTGGGAACCGTTGGTTTCCATTCTTTTTCTAGTCCATAAAAGTTTGAACTAATAGAACTTGGTAGAAAGATCACCAAACAACACAAACACAAGCATAGGAATCATCCGATTCCGAATCTTTCTCAAATTCTCAATAACCCAACCTTTCTTATTGATTGGTTTGATTTGCCTAGGCTATGGTTTGGGAACCGTTGGTTTCCATTCTTTTTCTAGTCCATAAAAGTTTGAACTAATAGAACTTGGTAGAAAGATCACCAAACAACACAAACACAAGCATAGGAATCATCCGATTCCGAATCTTTCTCAAATTCTCAATAACCCAACCTTTCTTATTGATTGGTTTGATTTGCCTAGGCTATGGTTTGGGAACCGTTGGTTTTCATTCTTTTTCTAGTCAATAAATGTTTGAACTAATAGAACTTGATAGAAAGATCACCACACAACACAAACACAAGCATACGAATCATCCGATTCCGAATGTTTCTCAAATTCTCAATAACCCAACCTTTCTTATTGATTGGTTTGATTTGCCTAGGCTATGGTTTGGGAACCGTTGGTTTCCATTCTTTTTCTAGTCCTAAAATGTTTGAACTATTAGAACTGGGTAGAAGGATCACCAAACAACACAAACACAAGCATACGATGCATGCGATTCCGAATGTTTCTCAAATTCTGAATAACACAACATGTCTTATTGATTGGTTTGAATTGCCTAAGCTATGGTTTGGGAACCGTTGGTTTCCATTCTTTTTCTAGTCCAACAATCTTTGAACTAATAGAACATGATAGAAAGATAACCAAACAACACAAACACAAGCATACGAATCATGCGATTCCGAATGTTTCTCAAATTCTCAATAACAGAACCTGTCTTATTGATTGGTTTGATTTGCCTAGGCTATGGTTTGGGAACCGTTGGTTTCAATTCTTTTTCTAGTCCATAAATGTTTGAACTAATAGAACTTGATAGAAAGATCACGAAACAACACAAACACAAACATACGAATCAGGCGATTCCGAATGTTTCTCAAATGCTCAATAACACAATCTTTCTTATTGATTCGTTTGATTTGCCTAGGCTATGGTTTGGGAACCGTTGGTTTCCATTCTTTTTCTAGTCCATAAATGTTTGAACTAATAGAACTTGGTAGAAAGATCACCAAACAGCACAAACACAAGCATACGAATCATGCGATTCCGAATGTTTCTCAAATTCTCAATAACACAACCTTTCTTATTGATTCGTTTGATTTGCCTAGGCTATCGTCTGGGAACCGTTGGTTTCCATTCTTTTTCTAGTCCATAAAAGTTTGAACTAATAGAACTTGGTAGAAAGATCACCAAACAACACAAACACAAGCATACGAATCATCCGATTCCGAATGTTTCTCAAATTCTCAATAACCCAACCTTTCTTATTGATTGGTTTGATTTGCCTAGGCTATGGTTTGGGAACCGTTGGTTTTCATTCTTTTTCTAGTCAATAAATGTTTGAACTAATAGAACTTGATAGAAAGATCACCACATAACACAAACACAAGCATACGAATCATGCGATTCCGAATGTTTCTCAAATTCTCAATAACACAACATTTCTTTTTGATTCGTTTGATTTGCCTAGGCTATGGTTTGGGAACCGTTGGTTTCCATTCTTTTTCTAGTCCTAAAATGTTTGAACTATTAGAACTGGGTAGAAGGATCACCAAACAACACAAACACAAGCATACGAATAATGCGATTCCGAATGTTTCTCAAATTCTGAATAACACAACATGTCTATTTGTTGGTTTGAATTGCCTAGGCTATGGTTTGGGAACCGTTGATTTCCATTCTTTTTCTAGTCCAACAATCTTTGAACTAATAGAACATGATAGAAAGATCATCAAACAACACAAACAAAAGCATACAAATCATGCGATTCCGATTGTTTCTCAAATTCTCAATAACAGAACCTGTCTTATTGATTGGTTTGATTTGCCTAGGCTATGGTTTGGGAACCGTTGGTTTCCATTCTTTTTCTAGTCCATAAATGTTTGAACTAATACAACTTGATAGAAAGATCACGAAACAACACAAACATAAACATACGAATCAGGCGATTCCGAATGTTTCTCAAATTCTCAATAACACAACCATTCTTATTGATTCGGTTTATTTGCCTAGGCTTTGGTTTGGGAACCGTTGGTTTTCATTCTTTTTCTAGTCAATAAATGTTTGAACTAATAGAACTTGATAGAAAGATCACCACACAACACAAACACAAGCATACGAATCATGCGATTCCGAATGTTTCTCAAATTCTCAATAACACAACCTTTCTTTTTGATTCGTTTGATTTGCCTAGGCTATGGTTTGGGAACCGTTGGTTTCCATCCTTTTTCTAGTCCTAAAATGTTTGAACTATTAGAACTGGGTAGAAGGATCACCAAACAACACAAACACAAGCATACGAATCATGCGATTCCGAATGTTTCTCAAATTCTGAATAACACAACATGTCTTATTGATTGGTTTGAATTGCCTAGGCTATGGTTTGGGAACCGTTGGTTTCCATTCTTTTTCTAGTCCAACAATCTTTGAACTAATAGAACATGATAGAAAGATCACCAAACAACACAAACACAAGCATACAAATCATGCGATTCCGAATGTTTCTCAAATTCTCAATAACAGAACCTGTCTTATTGATTGATTTGATTTGCCTAGGCTATCGTTTGGGAACCGTTGGTTTCCATTATTTTTCTAGTCCATAAATGTTTGAACTAATAGAACTTGATAGAAAGATCACGAAACAACACAAACATAAACATACGAATCAGGCGATTCCGAATGTTTCTCAAATTCTCAATAACACAACCATTCTTATTGATTCGTTTTATTTGCCTAGGCTTTGGTTTGGGAACCGTTGGTTTCCATTCTTTTTCTAGTCCATAAAAGTTTGAACTAATAGAACTTGGTAGAAAGATCACCAAACAACACAAACACAAGCATACGAATCATCCGATTCCGAATGTTTCTCAAATTCTCAATAACCCAACCTTTCTTATTGATTGGTTTGATTTGCCTAGGCTATGGTTTGGGAACCGTTGGTTTTCATTCTTTTTCTAGTCAATAAATGTTTGAACTAATAGAACTTGATAGAAAGATCACCACACTACACAAACACAAGTATACGAATCATGCGATTCCGAATGTTTCTCAAATTCTCAATAACAGAACCTTTCTTATTGATTGGTTTGTTTTGCCTAGGCTATGGTTTGGGAACCGTTGGTTTCAATTCTTTTTCTAGTCCATAAATGTTTGAACTAATAGAACTTGATAGAAAGATCACGAAACAACACAAACACAAACATACGAATCAGGCGATTCCGAATGTTTCTCAAATGCTCAATAACACAACCTTTCTTATTGATTCGTTTGATTTGCCTAGGCTATGGTTTGGGAACCGTTGGTTTCCATTATTTTTCTAGTCCATAAATGTTTGAACTAATAGAACTTGGTAGAAAGATCACCAAACAGCACAAACACAAGCACACGAATCATGCGATTCCGAATGTTTCTCAAATTCTCAATAACACAACCTTTCTTATTGATTCGTTTGATTTGCCAAGGCTATCGTTTGGGAACCGTTGGTTTCCGTTCTTTCTCTAGTCCATAAAAGTTTGAACTAATAGAACTTGGTAGAAAGATCACCAATCAACACAAACACAAGCATACGAATCATCCGATTCCGAATGTTTCTCAAATTCTCAATAACCCAACCTTTCTTATTGATTGGTTTGATTTGCCTAGGCTATGGTTTGGGAACCGTTGGTTTTCATTCTTTTTCTAGTCAATAAATGTTTGAACTAATAGAATTTGATAGAAAGATCACCACACAACACAAACACAAGCATACGAATCATGCGATTCCGAATGTTTCTCAAATTCTCAATAACACAACATTTCTTTTTGATTCGTTTGATTTGCCTAGGCTATGGTTTGGGAACCGTTGGTTTCCATTCTTTTTCTAGTCCTAAAATGTTTGAACTATTAGAACTGGGTAGAAGGATCACCAAACAACACAAACACAAGCATACGAATAATGCGATTCCGAATGTTTCTCAAATTCTGAATAACACAACATGTCTATTTGTTGGTTTGAATTGCCTAGGCTATGGTTTGGGAATCGTTGGTTTCCATTCTTTTTCTAGTCCAACAATCTTTGAACTAATAGAACATGATAGAAAGATCATCAAACAACACAAACAAAAGCATACAAATCATGCGATTCCGATTGTTTCTCAAATTCTCAATAACAGAACCTGTCTTATTGATTGGTTTGATTTGCCTAGGCTATGGTTTGGGAACCGTTGGTTTCCATTCTTTTTCTAGTCCATAAATGTTTGAACTAATACAACTTGATAGAAAGATCACGAAACAACACAAACATAAACATACGAATCAGGCGATTCCGAATGTTTCTCAAATTCTCAATAACACAACCATTCTTATTGATTCGGTTTATTTGCCTAGGCTTTGGTTTGGGAACCGTTGGTTTCCATTCTTTTTCTTGTCCATAAAAGTTTGAACTAATAGAACTTGGTAGAAAGATCACCAAACAACACAAACACAAGCATAGGAATCATCCGATTCCGAATCTTTCTCAAATTCTCAATAACCCAACCTTTCTTATTGATTGGTTTGATTTGCCTAGGCTATGGTTTGGGAACCGTTGGTTTTCATTCTTTTTCTAGTCAATAAATGTTTGAACTAATAGAACTTGATAGAAAGATCACCACACAACACAAACACAAGCATACGAATCATGCGATTCCGAATGTTTCTCAAATTCTCAATAACACAACCTTTCTTATTGATTGGTTTGATTTGCTTAGGCTATGGTTTGGGAACCGTGGGTTTCCATTATTTTTCTAGTCCATAAATGTTTGAACTAATAGAACATGATAGAAAGATCACCAAACAACACAAACACAAGCATACAAATCATGCGATTCCGAATGTTTCTCAAATTCTCAATAACAGAACCTGTCTTATTGATTGATTTGATTTGCCTAGGCTATCGTTTGGGAACCGTTGGTTTCCATTCTTTTTCTAGTCCATAAATGTTTGAACTAATAGAACTTGATAGAAAGATCACGAAACAACACAAACATAAACATACGAATCAGGCGATTCCGAATGTTTCTCAAATTCTCAATAACACAACCATTCTTATTGATTCGTTTTATTTGCCTAGGCTTTGGTTTGGGAACCGTTGGTTTCCATTCTTTTTCTAGTCCATAAAAGTTTGAACTAATAGAACTTGGTAGAAAGATCACCAAACAACACAAACACAAGCATACGAATCATCCGATTCCGAATGTTTCTCAAATTCTCAATAACCCAACCTTTCTTATTGATTGGTTTGACTTGCCTAGGCTATGGTTTGGGAACCGTTGGTTTTCATTCTTTTTCTAGTCAATAAATGTTTGAACTAATAGAACTTGATAGAAAGATCACCACACTACACAAACACAAGCATACGAATCATGCGATTCCGAATGTTTCTCAAATTCTCAATAACACAACCTGTCTTATTGATTGGTTTGTTTTGCCTAGGCTATGGTTTGGGAACCGTTGGTTTCAATTCTTTTTCTAGTCCATAAATGTTTGAACTAATAGAACTTGATAGAAAGATCACGAAACAACACAAACACAAACATACGAATCAGGCGATTCCGAATGTTTCTCAAATGCTCAATAACACAACCTTTCTTATTGATTCGTTTGATTTGCCTAGGCTATGGTTTGGGAACCGTTGGTTTCCATTATTTTTCTAGTCCATAAATGTTTGAACTAATAGAACTTGGTAGAAAGATCACCAAACAGCACAAACACAAGCACACGAATCATGCGATTCCGAATGTTTCTCAAATTCTCAATAACACAACCTTTCTTATTGATTCGTTTGATTTGCCAAGGCTATCGTTTGGGAACCGTTGGTTTCCGTTCTTTCTCTAGTCCATAAAAGTTTGAACTAATAGAACTTGGTAGAAAGATCACCAATCAACACAAACACAAGCATACGAATCATCCGATTCCGAATGTTTCTCAAATTCTCAATAACCCAACCTTTCTTATTGATTGGTTTGATTTGCCTAGGCTATGGTTTGGGAACCGTTGGTTTTCATTCTTTTTCTAGTCAATAAATGTTTGAACTAATAGAATTTGATAGAAAGATCACCACACAACACAAACACAAGCATACGAATCATGCGATTCCGAATGTTTCTCAAATTCTCAATAACACAACCTTTCTTTTTGATTCGTTTGATTTGCCTAGGCTATGGTTTGGGAACCGTTGGTTTTCATTCTTTTTCTAGTCAATAAATGTTTGAACTAATAGAATTTGATAGAAAGATCACCACACAACACAAACACAAGCATACGAATCATGCGATTCCGAATGTTTCTCAAATTCTCAATAACACAACCTTTCTTTTTGATTCGTTTGATTTGCCTAGGCTATGGTTTGGGAACCGTTGGTTTCCATTCTTTTTCTAGTCCTAAAATGTTTGAACTATTAGAACCGGGTAGAAGGATCACCAAACAACACAAACACAAGCATACGAATAATGCGATTCCGAATGTTTCTCAAATTCTGAATAACACAACATGTCTATTTGTTGGTTTGAATTGCCTAGGCTATGGTTTGGGAACCGTTGGTTTCCATTCTTTTTCTAGTCCAACAATCTTTGAACTAATAGAACATGATAGAAAGATCATCAAACAACACAAACAAAAGCATACAAATCATGCGATTCCGATTGTTTCTCAAATTCTCAATAACAGAACCTATCTTATTGATTGGTTTGATTTGCCTAGGCTATGGTTTGGGAACCGTTGGTTTCCATTCTTTTTCTAGTCCATAAATGTTTGAACTAATACAACTTGATAGAAAGATCACGAAACAACACAAACATAAACATACGAATCAGGCGATTCCGAATGTTTCTCAAATTCTCAATAACACAACCATTCTTATTGATTCGGTTTATTTGCCTAGGCTTTGGTTTGGGAACCGTTGGTTTCCATTCTTTTTCTAGTCCATAAAAGTTTGAACTAATAGAACTTGGTAGAAAGATCACCAAACAACACAAACACAAGCATAGGAATCATCCGATTCCGAATCTTTCTCAAATTCTCAATAACCCAACCTTTCTTATTGATTGGTTTGATTTGCCTAGGCTATGGTTTGGGAACCGTTGGTTTTCATTCTTTTTCTAGTCAATAAATGTTTGAACTAATAGAACTTGATAGAAAGATCACCACACAACACAAACACAAGCATACGAATCATGCGATTCCGAATGTTTCTCAAATTCTCAATAACAGAACCTGTCTTATTGATTGGTTTGATTTGCCTAGGCTGTGGTTTGGGAACCGTTGGTTTCAATTCTTTTTCTAGTCCATAAATGTTTGAACTAATAGAACTTGATAGAAAGATCACCAAACAGCACAAACACAAGCATACGAATCATGCGATTCCGAATGTTTCTCAAATTCTCAATAACACAACCTTTCTTATTGATTCGTTTGATTTGCCTAGGCTATCGTTTGGGAACCGTTGGTTTCCATTCTTTTTCTAGTCCATAAAGGTTTGAACTAATAGAACTTGGTAGAAAGATCACCAAACAACACAAACACAAGCATACGAATCATCCGATTCCGAATGTTTCTCAATTTCTCAATAACCCAACCTTTCTTATTGATTGGTTTGATTTGCCTAGGCTATGGTTTGGGAACCGTTGGTTTTCATTCTTTTTCTAGTCCATAAATGTTTGAACTATTAGAACTTGGTAGAAAGATCACCACACAACACAAACTCAATCATACGAAACATGCCATTCCGAATGTTTCTCAAATTCTCAATAACATAACCTGTCTTTTTGATTGGTTTGATTTGCCTAGGCTATGGTTTGGGAACCGTTGGTTTCCATTCTTTTTCTAGTCCAACAATCTTTGAACTAATAGAACATGATAGAAAGATCACCAAACAACACAAGCATACGAATCATGCGATTCCGAATGTTTCTCAAATTCTCAATAACAGAACCTATCTTATTGATTGGTTTGATTTGCCTAGGCTATCGTTTGGGAACCGTTGGTTTCCATTCTTTTTCTAGTCCATAAATGTTTGAACTATTAGAACTTGGTAGAAAGATCACCAAACAACACAAACACAAGCATACAAAACATGCGATTCCGAATGTTTCTCAAATTCTCAATAACACAACCTGTCTTATTGATTGGTTTGAATTGCCTAGGCTATGGTTTGGGAGCCGTTGGTTTCCATTCTTTTTCTAGTCCATAAATATTTGAACTAATAGAACTTGATAGAAAGATCTCGAAACAACACAAACACAAGCATACGAATCATGCGATTCCGAATGTTTCTCAAATTCTCAATAACACAACCTGTCTTATTGATTGGTTTGATTTGCCTAGGATATGGTTTGGGAACCGTTGGTTTCCATTCTCTTTCTACTCCATAAATGTTTGAACTAATAGAACTTGGTAGAAAGATCACCAAACAGCACTAACACAAGCATACGAATCATGCGATTCCGAATGTTTCTCAAATTCTCAATAACACAACCTTTCTTAATGATTCGTTTGATTTGCCTAGGCTATCGTTTGGGAACCGTTGGTTTCCATTGTTTTTCTAGTCCATAAATGTTTGAACTATTAGAACTTGGTAGAAAGATCACCAAACAACACAAACACAAGCATACGAATCATGCCATTCCGAATGTTTCTCAAATTCTCAATAACATAACCTGTCTTATTGATTGGTTTGATTTGCATAGGCTATGGTTTGGGAACCGTTGGTTTCCATTCTTTTTCTAGTCCATAAATGTTTGAACTAATAGAACTTGATAGAAAGATCACGAAACAACACAAACACAAGCATACGAATCAGGCGATTCCGAATGTTTCTCAAATTCTCAATAACACAACCTTTCTTATTGATTCGTTTGATTTGCCTAGGCTATGGTTTGGGAACCGTTGGTTTCCATTCTTTTTCTAGTCCATAAATGTTTGAACTAATAGAACTTGGTAGAAAGATCACCAAACAACACAAACACCAGCATATGAATCATGCGATTCCGAATGTTTCTCAAATTCTCAATAACACAACCTTTCTTATTGATTGGTTTGATTTGCCTAGGCTATGGTTGGGAATCGTTGGTTTCCATTCTTTTTTTCGTCCAAAAATCTTTACACTTATAGAACTTGATAGAAAGATCACCAAACAACACAAACACAAGCATACGAATCATGCGATTGCGAATGTTTCTAAAATTCTCAATAACACAACCTTTCTTATTGATTCGTTTGATTTGCCTAGGCTATGGTTTGGGAACCGTTGGTTTCTATTCTTTTTCTAGTCCATAAATGTTTGAACTAATGGATCTTGGTAGAAAGATCACCAAACAACACAAACACAAGCAGACGAATCATGCGATTCTGAATTGATGAAGGATCATCCAGTCAGCCACCTCCAAGCGCCCCAACACTCTTTGAGGGGCCAATCACTAGATCCCGTGCTAAGAAACTACAAAGTGGAATGCATGCCTTTGTGTGTTTCATTTGTGCTAAGGAGGCGAGAGCGAGCATGGAGCCATGTGCCAAGGCTGTGTGCCTAGCAAGTGTGGGCGCCATCCATGAAGAGAGCCAAGGCACAAGCGACGTCGCATGAGTGCCGCGATTGGGCACCGGTGCTGCGGGTGTGCCTCGTTTGGGCACCGGCGCTGCGAGTGTGCCTCGTTTGGGCACCGACGCCTATTTTAGGCACCCAAGAGTGTTTGTTTCATTTTGGGCCTATTATGCTGTTTTGGGCCTATCTATCTTAGAATTAATTAGACCTTTTAATTTTTTCTTTTATTTCCAGAAGTGAGACATATAAGTATTGTTTTGATGGTTTGGAACACTTAGACAATTCTGAATATTGAAAATCGTTTTCTCCCTTCGAAAAGAGAGAGCCGAAGCTTTGCATCATTGTGTGTGTTATTCACAGCTTGGTTTGTTTGATTTGTGTCAATCTCTTCGAAGCTTGGTGCTTATCAACAATCACGAGCCCCCTTCCTGTGCTTCAAGGTGTCGCCTTGTTGTGTAGGATTGTACAAGGTTGGTTCTTCGTCCATTCTATTAGGATTCTAGTCTTGAAGGGTTATCCTTCTCGTCGTCTCTATCACTTTCCCTTTTGTTTCTTCATTCTCAGTTCGCGTCCTTGTTGAGTCGTTTTCCCTTTGTTGAGTCGCATTTCTTCATTTCAGTTTCGTTTCCAATCAATTCTGACCATTGCTTCCTTGTGTTTTATTTGTTGAGTCGTGAACGTCGAAGATCGGGCATCCACACGGCTAACCCCGTATCAATTGTTTCTATTCTTTTTCTAGTCCATAAATCTTTGAACTAATAGAACTTCTTAGAAAGATCACCAAACAACACAAACACAAGCATACGAATCATGCGATTCCGAATGTTTCTCAAATTCTCAATAACACAACCTTTCTTATTGATTCGTTTGATTTGCCTAGGCTATGGTTTGGGAACCGTTGGTTTCCATTCTTTTTCTAGCCCAAAAATCTTTGAACTAATAGAACATGATAGAAATATCACCAATAACACAAACACAAGCATACGAATCATACAATTCCGAATGTTTCTCAAATTCTCAATAACACAACCTTTCTTATTGATTCGTTTGATTTGCCTAGGCTATCGTTTGGGAACCTTTGGTTTCCATTCTTTTTCTAGTCCATAAATGTTTGAACTATTAGAACTTGGTAGAAAGATCACGAAACAACACAAACACAAGTATACGAATCATGCGATTCCGAATGTTTCTCAAATTCTCAATAACACAACCTTTCTTATTGATTGGTTTGATTTGCTTAGGCTATGGTTTGGGAACCGTGGGTTTCCATTATTTTTCTAGTCCATAAATGTTTGAACTAATAGAACTTGATAGAAAGATCACGAAACAACACAAACACAAGCATACGAATCATGCGATTCCGAATGTTTCTCAAATTCTCAATAACACCACCTTTCTTATTGACTCGTTTGATTTGCCTAGGCTATGGTTTGGGAACCGTTGGTTTCCGTTCTTTTTCTAGTCCATAAATGTTTGAACTAATAGAACTTGGTAGAAAGATCACCAAACAACACAAACACAAGCATACGAATCATGCGATTCCGAATGTTTCTCAAATTCTCAATAACACAACCTTTCTTATTGATTCGTTTGATTTGCCTAGGCTATGGTTTGGGAACCGTTGGTTTCCATTCTTTTTCTACTCCATAAATGTTTGAACTAATAGAACTTGATAGAAAGATCACGAAACAACACAAACACAAGCATACGAATCATGCGATCCCGAATGTTTCTCAAATTCTCAATAACACAACCTTTCTTATTGATTCGTTTGATTTGCCTAGGCTATGGTTCGGGAACCGTTGGTTTCCATTCTTTTCTAGTCCATAAATGTTTGAACTAATAGAACTTGGTAGAAAGATCACCAAACAACACAAACACAAGCATACGAATCATGCGATTCCGAATGTTTCTCAAATTCTTAATAACACAACCTTTCTTTTTGATTCGTTTGATTTGCCTAGGCTATTGTTTTGGAACCGTTGGTTTCTATTCTTTTTCTAGACCATAAATCTTTGAACTAATAGAACTTCGTAGAAAATCACCAAACAACACAAACACAAGCATACGAATCATGCGATTCCGAATGTTTCTCAAATTCTTAATAACACAACCTTTCTTTTTGATTCCTTTGATTTGCCTAGGCTATGGTTTGGGTACCGTTGGTTTCCATTCTTTTTCTAGTCCAAAAATCCTTGAACTAATAGAACTTCGTAGAATGATCACCAAACAACACAAACACAAGCATACGAATCATGCGATTCCAATGTTTCTCAAATTCTCAATAACACAACCTTTGTTATTGATTCGTTTGATTTGCCTAGGCTATCGTTTGGGAAACGTTGGTTTCCATTCTTTTTCTAGTCCATAAATGTTTGACCTAATAGAACTTGAAAGAAAGATCAACAAACAACACAAACAAAAGCATACGAATCATGCGATTCCGAATGTTTCTCAAATTCTTAATAACACAACCTTTCTTTTTGATTCGTTTGATTTGCCTAGGCTATTGTTTTGGAACCGTTGGTTTCTATTCTTTTTCTAGACCATAAATCTTTGAACTAATAGAACTTCGTAGAAAATCACCAAACAACACAAACACAAGCATACGAATCATGCGATTCCGAATGTTTCTCAAATTCTTAATAACACAACCTTTCTTTTTGATTCGTTTGATTTGCCTAGGCTATGGTTTGGGTACCGTTGGTTTCCATTCTTTTTCTAGTCCAAAAATCTTTGAACTAATAGAACTTCGTAGAATGATCACCAAACAACACAAACACAAGCATACGAATCATGCGATTCCAATGTTTCTCAAATTCTCAATAACACAACCTTTCTTTTTGATTCGTTTGATTTGCCTAGGCTATTGTTTTGGAACCGTTGGTTTCTATTCTTTTTCTAGACCATAAATCTTTGAACTAATAGAACTTCGTAGAAAATCACTAAACAACACAAACACAAGCATACGAATCATGCGATTCCGAATGTTTCTCAAATTCTCAATACCACAACCTTTGTTATTGATTCGTTTGATTTGCCTAGGCTATCGTTTGGGAAACGTTGGTTTCCATTCTTTTTCTAGTCCATAAATGTTTGAACTATTAGAACTTGGTAGAAAGATCACGAAACAACACAAACACAAGTATACGAATCATGCGATTCCGAATGTTTCTCAAATTCTCAATAACACAACCTTTCTTATTGATTGGTTTGATTTGCTTAGGCTATGGTTTGGGAACCGTTGGTTTCCATTCTTTTTCTAGTCCATAAATGTTTGAACTAATAGAACTTGATAGAAAGATCACCACACTACACAAACACAAGTATACGAATCATGCGATTCCGAATGTTTCTCAAATTCTCAATAACACAACCTTTCTTATTGATTGGTTTGTTTTGCCTAGGCTATGGTTTGGGAACCGTTGGTTTCAATTCTTTTTCTAGTCCATAAATGTTTGAACTAATAGAACTTGATAGAAAGATCACGAAACAACACAAACACAAACATACGAATCAGGCGATTCCGAATGTTTCTCAAATGCTCAATAACACAACCTTTCTTATTGATTCGTTTGATTTGCCTAGGCTATGGTTTGGGAACCGTTGGTTTCCATTATTTTTCTAGTCCATAAATGTTTGAACTAATAGAACTTGGTAGAAAGATCACCAAACAGCACAAACACAAGCACACGAATCATGCGATTCCGAATGTTTCTCAAATTCTCAATAACACAACCTTTCTTATTGATTCGTTTGATTTGCCAAGGCTATCGTTTGGGAACCGTTGGTTTCCGTTCTTTCTCTAGTCCATAAAAGTTTGAACTAATAGAACTTGGTAGAAAGATCACCAATCAACACAAACACAAGCATACGAATCATCCGATTCCGAATGTTTCTCAAATTCTCAATAACCCAACCTTTCTTATTGATTGGTTTGATTTGCCTAGGCTATGGTTTGGGAACCGTTGGTTTTCATTCTTTTTCTAGTCAATAAATGTTTGAACTAATAGAATTTGATAGAAAGATCACCACACAACACAAACACAAGCATACGAATCATGCGATTCCGAATGTTTCTCAAATTCTCAATAACACAACATTTCTTTTTGATTCGTTTGATTTGCCTAGGCTATGGTTTGGGAACCGTTGGTTTCCATTCTTTTTCTAGTTCTAAAATGTTTGAACTATTAGAACTGGGTAGAAGGATCACCAAACAACACAAACACAAGCATACGAATAATGCGATTCCGAATGTTTCTCAAATTCTGAATAACACAACATGTCTATTTGTTGGTTTGAATTGCCTAGGCTATGGTTTGGGAATCGTTGGTTTCCATTCTTTTTCTAGTCCAACAATCTTTGAACTAATAGAACATGATAGAAAGATCATCAAACAACACAAACAAAAGCATACAAATCATGCGATTCCGATTGTTTCTCAAATTCTCAATAACAGAACCTGTCTTATTGATTGGTTTGATTTGCCTAGGCTATGGTTTGGGAACCGTTGGTTTCCATTCTTTTTCTAGTCCATAAATGTTTGAACTAATACAACTTGATAGAAAGATCACGAAACAACACAAACATAAACATACGAATCAGGCGATTCCGAATGTTTCTCAAATTCTCAATAACACAACCATTCTTATTGATTCGGTTTATTTGCCTAGGCTTTGGTTTGGGAACCGTTGGTTTCCATTCTTTTTCTTGTCCATAAAAGTTTGAACTAATAGAACTTGGTAGAAAGATCACCAAACAACACAAACACAAGCATAGGAATCATCCGATTCCGAATCTTTCTCAAATTCTCAATAACCCAACCTTTCTTATTGATTGGTTTGATTTGCCTAGGCTATGGTTTGGGAACCGTTGGTTTTCATTCTTTTTCTAGTCAATAAATGTTTGAACTAATAGAACTTGATAGAAAGATCACCACACAACACAAACACAAGCATACGAATCATGCGATTCCGAATGTTTCTCAAATTCTCAATAACACAACCTTTCTTATTGATTGGTTTGATTTGCTTAGGCTATGGTTTGGGAACCGTGGGTTTCCATTATTTTTCTAGTCCATAAATGTTTGAACTAATAGAACATGATAGAAAGATCACCAAACAACACAAACACAAGCATACAAATCATGCGATTCCGAATGTTTCTCAAATTCTCAATAACAGAACCTGTCTTATTGATTGATTTGATTTGCCTAGGCTATCGTTTGGGAACCGTTGGTTTCCATTCTTTTTCTAGTCCATAAATGTTTGAACTAATAGAACTTGATAGAAAGATCACGAAACAACACAAACATAAACATACGAATCAGGCGATTCCGAATGTTTCTCAAATTCTCAATAACACAACCATTCTTATTGATTCGTTTTATTTGCCTAGGCTTTGGTTTGGGAACCGTTGGTTTCCATTCTTTTTCTAGTCCATAAAAGTTTGAACTAATAGAACTTGGTAGAATGATCACCAAACAACACAAACACAAGCATACGAATCATCCGATTCCGAATGTTTCTCAAATTCTCAATAACCCAACCTTTCTTATTGATTGGTTTGACTTGCCTAGGCTATGGTTTGGGAACCGTTGGTTTTCATTCTTTTTCTAGTCAATAAATGTTTGAACTAATAGAACTTGATAGAAAGATCACCACACTACACAAACACAAGCATACGAATCATGCGATTCCGAATGTTTCTCAAATTCTCAATAACACAACCTGTCTTATTGATTGGTTTGTTTTGCCTAGGCTATGGTTTGGGAACCGTTGGTTTCAATTCTTTTTCTAGTCCATAAATGTTTGAACTAATAGAACTTGATAGAAAGATCACGAAACAACACAAACACAAACATACGAATCAGGCGATTCCGAATGTTTCTCAAATGCTCAATAACACAACCTTTCTTATTGATTCGTTTGATTTGCCTAGGCTATGGTTTGGGAACCGTTGGTTTCCATTATTTTTCTAGTCCATAAATGTTTGAACTAATAGAACTTGGTAGAAAGATCACCAAACAGCACAAACACAAGCACACGAATCATGCGATTCCGAATGTTTCTCAAATTCTCAATAACACAACCTTTCTTATTGATTCGTTTGATTTGCCAAGGCTATCGTTTGGGAACCGTTGGTTTCCGTTCTTTCTCTAGTCCATAAAAGTTTGAACTAATAGAACTTGGTAGAAAGATCACCAATCAACACAAACACAAGCATACGAATCATCCGATTCCGAATGTTTCTCAAATTCTCAATAACCCAACCTTTCTTATTGATTGGTTTGATTTGCCTAGGCTATGGTTTGGGAACCGTTGGTTTTCATTCTTTTTCTAGTCAATAAATGTTTGAACTAATAGAATTTGATAGAAAGATCACCACACAACACAAACACAAGCATACGAATCATGCGATTCCGAATGTTTCTCAAATTCTCAATAACACAACCTTTCTTTTTGATTCGTTTGATTTGCCTAGGCTATGGTTTGGGAACCGTTGGTTTTCATTCTTTTTCTAGTCAATAAATGTTTGAACTAATAGAATTTGATAGAAAGATCACCACACAACACAAACACAAGCATACGAATCATGCGATTCCGAATGTTTCTCAAATTCTCAATAACACAACCTTTCTTTTTGATTCGTTTGATTTGCCTAGGCTATGGTTTGGGAACCGTTGGTTTCCATTCTTTTTCTAGTCCTAAAATGTTTGAACTATTAGAACCGGGTAGAAGGATCACCAAACAACACAAACACAAGCATACGAATAATGCGATTCCGAATGTTTCTCAAATTCTGAATAACACAACATGTCTATTTGTTGGTTTGAATTGCCTAGGCTATGGTTTGGGAACCGTTGGTTTCCATTCTTTTTCTAGTCCAACAATCTTTGAACTAATAGAACATGATAGAAAGATCATCAAACAACACAAACAAAAGCATACAAATCATGCGATTCCGATTGTTTCTCAAATTCTCAATAACAGAACCTATCTTATTGATTGGTTTGATTTGCCTAGGCTATGGTTTGGGAACCGTTGGTTTCCATTCTTTTTCTAGTCCATAAATGTTTGAACTAATACAACTTGATAGAAAGATCACGAAACAACACAAACATAAACATACGAATCAGGCGATTCCGAATGTTTCTCAAATTCTCAATAACACAACCATTCTTATTGATTCGGTTTATTTGCCTAGGCTTTGGTTTGGGAACCGTTGGTTTCCATTCTTTTTCTAGTCCATAAAAGTTTGAACTAATAGAACTTGGTAGAAAGATCACCAAACAACACAAACACAAGCATAGGAATCATCCGATTCCGAATCTTTCTCAAATTCTCAATAACCCAACCTTTCTTATTGATTGGTTTGATTTGCCTAGGCTATGGTTTGGGAACCGTTGGTTTTCATTCTTTTTCTAGTCAATAAATGTTTGAACTAATAGAACTTGATAGAAAGATCACCACACAACACAAACACAAGCATACGAATCATGCGATTCCGAATGTTTCTCAAATTCTCAATAACAGAACCTGTCTTATTGATTGGTTTGATTTGCCTAGGCTGTGGTTTGGGAACCGTTGGTTTCAATTCTTTTTCTAGTCCATAAATGTTTGAACTAATAGAACTTGATAGAAAGATCACCAAACAGCA
Source organism: Polygonum maritimum (assembly GCA_963924305.1). Taxonomy (NCBI): domain Eukaryota; kingdom Viridiplantae; phylum Streptophyta; class Magnoliopsida; order Caryophyllales; family Polygonaceae; genus Polygonum; species Polygonum maritimum. The sequence continues at coordinate 21,749,058 of OZ002730.1, read as the reverse complement.
CAAACACAAGCATACGAATCATGCGATTCCGAATGTTTCTCAAATTCTCAATAACACAACCTTTCTTATTGATTCGTTTGATTTGCCTAGGCTATCGTTTGGGAACCGTTGGTTTCCATTCTTTTTCTAGTCCATAAAGGTTTGAACTAATAGAACTTGGTAGAAAGATCACCAAACAACACAAACACAAGCATACGAATCATCCGATTCCGAATGTTTCTCAATTTCTCAATAACCCAACCTTTCTTATTGATTGGTTTGATTTGCCTAGGCTATGGTTTGGGAACCGTTGGTTTTCATTCTTTTTCTAGTCCATAAATGTTTGAACTATTAGAACTTGGTAGAAAGATCACCACACAACACAAACTCAATCATACGAAACATGCCATTCCGAATGTTTCTCAAATTCTCAATAACATAACCTGTCTTTTTGATTGGTTTGATTTGCCTAGGCTATGGTTTGGGAACCGTTGGTTTCCATTCTTTTTCTAGTCCAACAATCTTTGAACTAATAGAACATGATAGAAAGATCACCAAACAACACAAGCATACGAATCATGCGATTCCGAATGTTTCTCAAATTCTCAATAACAGAACCTATCTTATTGATTGGTTTGATTTGCCTAGGCTATCGTTTGGGAACCGTTGGTTTCCATTCTTTTTCTAGTCCATAAATGTTTGAACTATTAGAACTTGGTAGAAAGATCACCAAACAACACAAACACAAGCATACAAAACATGCGATTCCGAATGTTTCTCAAATTCTCAATAACACAACCTGTCTTATTGATTGGTTTGAATTGCCTAGGCTATGGTTTGGGAGCCGTTGGTTTCCATTCTTTTTCTAGTCCATAAATATTTGAACTAATAGAACTTGATAGAAAGATCTCGAAACAACACAAACACAAGCATACGAATCATGCGATTCCGAATGTTTCTCAAATTCTCAATAACACAACCTGTCTTATTGATTGGTTTGATTTGCCTAGGATATGGTTTGGGAACCGTTGGTTTCCATTCTCTTTCTACTCCATAAATGTTTGAACTAATAGAACTTGGTAGAAAGATCACCAAACAGCACTAACACAAGCATACGAATCATGCGATTCCGAATGTTTCTCAAATTCTCAATAACACAACCTTTCTTAATGATTCGTTTGATTTGCCTAGGCTATCGTTTGGGAACCGTTGGTTTCCATTGTTTTTCTAGTCCATAAATGTTTGAACTATTAGAACTTGGTAGAAAGATCACCAAACAACACAAACACAAGCATACGAATCATGCCATTCCGAATGTTTCTCAAATTCTCAATAACATAACCTGTCTTATTGATTGGTTTGATTTGCATAGGCTATGGTTTGGGAACCGTTGGTTTCTATTCTTTTTCTAGTCCATAAATGTTTGAACTAATAGAACTTGATAGAAAGATCACGAAACAACACAAACACAAGCATACGAATCAGGCGATTCCGAATGTTTCTCAAATTCTCAATAACACAACCTTTCTTATTGATTCGTTTGATTTGCCTAGGCTATGGTTTGGGAACCGTTGGTTTCCATTCTTTTTCTAGTCCATAAATGTTTGAACTAATAGAACTTGGTAGAAAGATCACCAAACAACACAAACACCAGCATATGAATCATGCGATTCCGAATGTTTCTCAAATTCTCAATAACACAACCTTTCTTATTGATTGGTTTGATTTGCCTAGGCTATGGTTGGGAATCGTTGGTTTCCATTCTTTTTTTCGTCCAAAAATCTTTACACTTATAGAACTTGATAGAAAGATCACCAAACAACACAAACACAAGCATACGAATCATGCGATTGCGAATGTTTCTAAAATTCTCAATAACACAACCTTTCTTATTGATTCGTTTGATTTGCCTAGGCTATGGTTTGGGAACCGTTGGTTTCTATTCTTTTTCTAGTCCATAAATGTTTGAACTAATGGATCTTGGTAGAAAGATCACCAAACAACACAAACACAAGCAGACGAATCATGCGATTCTGAATTGATGAAGGATCATCCAGTCAGCCACCTCCAAGCGCCCCAACACTCTTTGAGGGGCCAATCACTAGATCCCGTGCTAAGAAACTACAAAGTGGAATGCATGCCTTTGTGTGTTTCATTTGTGCTAAGGAGGCGAGAGCGAGCATGGAGCCATGTGCCAAGGCTGTGTGCCTAGCAAGTGTGGGCGCCATCCATGAAGAGAGCCAAGGCACAAGCGACGTCGCATGAGTGCCGCGATTGGGCACCGGTGCTGCGGGTGTGCCTCGTTTGGGCACCGGCGCTGCGAGTGTGCCTCGTTTGGGCACCGACGCCTATTTTAGGCACCCAAGAGTGTTTGTTTCATTTTGGGCCTATTATGCTGTTTTGGGCCTATCTATCTTAGAATTAATTAGACCTTTTAATTTTTTCTTTTATTTCCAGAAGTGAGACATATAAGTATTGTTTTGATGGTTTGGAACACTTAGACAATTCTGAATATTGAAAATCGTTTTCTCCCTTCGAAAAGAGAGAGCCGAAGCTTTGCATCATTGTGTGTGTTATTCACAGCTTGGTTTGTTTGATTTGTGTCAATCTCTTCGAAGCTTGGTGCTTATCAACAATCACGAGCCCCCTTCCTGTGCTTCAAGGTGTCGCCTTGTTGTGTAGGATTGTACAAGGTTGGTTCTTCGTCCATTCTATTAGGATTCTAGTCTTGAAGGGTTATCCTTCTCGTCGTCTCTATCACTTTCCCTTTTGTTTCTTCATTCTCAGTTCGCGTCCTTGTTGAGTCGTTTTCCCTTTGTTGAGTCGCATTTCTTCATTTCAGTTTCGTTTCCAATCAATTCTGACCATTGCTTCCTTGTGTTTTATTTGTTGAGTCGTGAACGTCGAAGATCGGGCATCCACACGGCTAACCCCGTATCAATTGTTTCTATTCTTTTTCTAGTCCATAAATCTTTGAACTAATAGAACTTCTTAGAAAGATCACCAAACAACACAAACACAAGCATACGAATCATGCGATTCCGAATGTTTCTCAAATTCTCAATAACACAACCTTTCTTATTGATTCGTTTGATTTGCCTAGGCTATGGTTTGGGAACCGTTGGTTTCCATTCTTTTTCTAGCCCAAAAATCTTTGAACTAATAGAACATGATAGAAATATCACCAATAACACAAACACAAGCATACGAATCATACAATTCCGAATGTTTCTCAAATTCTCAATAACACAACCTTTCTTATTGATTCGTTTGATTTGCCTAGGCTATCGTTTGGGAACCTTTGGTTTCCATTCTTTTTCTAGTCCATAAATGTTTGAACTATTAGAACTTGGTAGAAAGATCACGAAACAACACAAACACAAGTATACGAATCATGCGATTCCGAATGTTTCTCAAATTCTCAATAACACAACCTTTCTTATTGATTGGTTTGATTTGCTTAGGCTATGGTTTGGGAACCGTGGGTTTCCATTATTTTTCTAGTCCATAAATGTTTGAACTAATAGAACTTGATAGAAAGATCACGAAACAACACAAACACAAGCATACGAATCATGCGATTCCGAATGTTTCTCAAATTCTCAATAACACCACCTTTCTTATTGACTCGTTTGATTTGCCTAGGCTATGGTTTGGGAACCGTTGGTTTCCGTTCTTTTTCTAGTCCATAAATGTTTGAACTAATAGAACTTGGTAGAAAGATCACCAAACAACACAAACACAAGCATACGAATCATGCGATTCCGAATGTTTCTCAAATTCTCAATAACACAACCTTTCTTATTGATTCGTTTGATTTGCCTAGGCTATGGTTTGGGAACCGTTGGTTTCCATTCTTTTTCTACTCCATAAATGTTTGAACTAATAGAACTTGATAGAAAGATCACGAAACAACACAAACACAAGCATACGAATCATGCGATCCCGAATGTTTCTCAAATTCTCAATAACACAACCTTTCTTATTGATTCGTTTGATTTGCCTAGGCTATGGTTCGGGAACCGTTGGTTTCCATTCTTTTCTAGTCCATAAATGTTTGAACTAATAGAACTTGGTAGAAAGATCACCAAACAACACAAACACAAGCATACGAATCATGCGATTCCGAATGTTTCTCAAATTCTTAATAACACAACCTTTCTTTTTGATTCGTTTGATTTGCCTAGGCTATTGTTTTGGAACCGTTGGTTTCTATTCTTTTTCTAGACCATAAATCTTTGAACTAATAGAACTTCGTAGAAAATCACCAAACAACACAAACACAAGCATACGAATCATGCGATTCCGAATGTTTCTCAAATTCTTAATAACACAACCTTTCTTTTTGATTCCTTTGATTTGCCTAGGCTATGGTTTGGGTACCGTTGGTTTCCATTCTTTTTCTAGTCCAAAAATCCTTGAACTAATAGAACTTCGTAGAATGATCACCAAACAACACAAACACAAGCATACGAATCATGTGATTCCAATGTTTCTCAAATTCTCAATAACACAACCTTTGTTATTGATTCGTTTGATTTGCCTAGGCTATCGTTTGGGAAACGTTGGTTTCCATTCTTTTTCTAGTCCATAAATGTTTGACCTAATAGAACTTGAAAGAAAGATCAACAAACAACACAAACAAAAGCATACGAATCATGCGATTCCGAATGTTTCTCAAATTCTTAATAACACAACCTTTCTTTTTGATTCGTTTGATTTGCCTAGGCTATTGTTTTGGAACCGTTGGTTTCTATTCTTTTTCTAGACCATAAATCTTTGAACTAATAGAACTTCGTAGAAAATCACCAAACAACACAAACACAAGCATACGAATCATGCGATTCCGAATGTTTCTCAAATTCTTAATAACACAACCTTTCTTTTTGATTCGTTTGATTTGCCTAGGCTATGGTTTGGGTACCGTTGGTTTCCATTCTTTTTCTAGTCCAAAAATCTTTGAACTAATAGAACTTCGTAGAATGATCACCAAACAACACAAACACAAGCATACGAATCATGCGATTCCAATGTTTCTCAAATTCTCAATAACACAACCTTTCTTTTTGATTCGTTTGATTTGCCTAGGCTATTGTTTTGGAACCGTTGGTTTCTATTCTTTTTCTAGACCATAAATCTTTGAACTAATAGAACTTCGTAGAAAATCACTAAACAACACAAACACAAGCATACGAATCATGCGATTCCGAATGTTTCTCAAATTCTCAATACCACAACCTTTGTTATTGATTCGTTTGATTTGCCTAGGCTATCGTTTGGGAAACGTTGGTTTCCATTCTTTTTCTAGTCCATAAATGTTTGAACTATTAGAACTTGGTAGAAAGATCACGAAACAACACAAACACAAGTATACGAATCATGCGATTCCGAATGTTTCTCAAATTCTCAATAACACAACCTTTCTTATTGATTGGTTTGATTTGCTTAGGCTATGGTTTGGGAACCGTTGGTTTCCATTCTTTTTCTAGTCCATAAATGTTTGAACTAATAGAACTTGATAGAAAGATCACGAAAAAACACAAACACAAGCATACGAATTCATGCGATTCCGAATGTTTCTCAAATTCTCAATAACACCACCTTTCTTATTGACTCGTTTGATTTGCCTAGGCTATGGTTTGGGAACCGTTGGTTTCCGTTCTTTTTCTAGTCCATAAATGTTTGAACTAATAGAACTTGGTAGAAAGATCACCAAACAATACAAACACGCTACGAATCATGCGATTCCGAATGTTTCTCAAATTCTCAATAACACAACCTTTCTTATTGATTCGTTTGATTTGCCTAGGCTATGGTTTGGGAACCGTTGGTTTCCATTCTTTTTCTACTCCATAAATGTTTGAACTAATAGAACTTGATAGAAAGATCACGAAACAACACAAACACAAGCATACGAATCATGCGATTCCGAATGTTTCTCAAATTCTCAATAACACAACCTTTCTTATTGATTCGTTTGATTTGCCTAGGCTATGGTTCGGGAACCGTTGGTTTCCATTCTTTTCTAGTCCATAAATGTTTGAACTAATAGAACTTAGTAGAAAGATCACCAAACAACACAAACACAAGCATACGAATCATGCGATTCCGAATGTTTCTCAAATTCTTAATAACACAACCTTTCTTTTTGATTCGTTTGATTTGCCTAGGCTATTGTTTTCGAACCGTTGGTTTCTATTCTTTTTCTAGACCATAAATCTTTGAACTAATAAAACTTCGTAGAAAATCACCAAACAACACAAACACAAGCATACGAATCATGCGATTCCGAATGTTTCTCAAATTCTTAATAACACAACCTTTCTTTTTGATTCGTTTGATTTGCCTAGGCTATGGTTTGGGTACCGTTGGTTTCCATTTTTTTTTCTAGTCCAAAAATCTTTGAACTAATAGAACTTCGTAGAATGATCACCAAACAACACAAACACAAGCATACGAATCATGCGATTCCAATGTTTCTCAAATTCTCAATAACACAACCTTTGTTATTGATTCGTTTGATTTGCCTAGGCTATCGTTTGGGAAACGTTGGTTTCCATTCTTTTTCTAGTCCATAAATGTTTGACCTAATAGAACTTGAAAGAAAGATCAACAAACAACACAAACAAAAGCATACGAATCATGCGATTCCGAATGTTTCTCAAATTCTTAATAACACAACCTTTCTTTTTGATTCGTTTGATTTGCCTAGGCTATTGTTTTGGAACCGTTGGTTTCTATTCTTTTTCTAGACCATAAATCTTTGAACTAATAGAACTTCGTAGAAAATCACCAAACAACACAAACACAAGCATACGAATCATGCGATTCCGAATGTTTCTCAAATTCTTAATAACACAACCTTTCTTTTTGATTCGTTTGATTTGCCTAGGCTATGGTTTGGGTACCGTTGGTTTCCATTCTTTTTCTAGTCCAAAAATCTTTGAACTAATAGAACTTCGTAGAATGATCACCAAACAACACAAACACAAGCATACGAATCATGCGATTCCAATGTTTCTCAAATTCTCAATAACACAACCTTTCTTTTTGATTCGTTTGATTTGCCTAGGCTATTGTTTTGGAACCGTTGGTTTCTATTCTTTTTCTAGACCATAAATCTTTGAACTAATAGAACTTCGTAGAAAATCACCAAACAACACAAACACAAGCATACGAATCATGCGATTCCGAATGTTTCTCAAATTCTCAATAACACAACCTTTGTTATTGATTCGTTTGATTTGCCTAGGCTATCGTTTGGGAAACGTTGGTTTCCATTCTTTTTCTAGTCCATAAATGTTTGACCTATTAGAACTTGAAAGAAAGATCACCAAACAACACAAACACAAGCATACGAATCATGCGATTCCGAATGTTTCACAAATTCTCAATAACACAACCTTTCTTTTTGATTCGTTTGATTTGCCTAGGCTATTGTTTTGGAACCGTTGGTTTCTATTATTTTTCTAGACCATAAATCTTTGAACTAATAGAACTTCGTAGAAAATCACCAAACAACACAAACACAAGCATATGAATCATGCGATTCCGAATGTTTCTCAAATTCTCAATAACACAACCTTTGTTATTGATTCGTTTGATTTGCCTAGGCTATCGTTTGGGAAACGTTGGTTTCCATTCTTTTTCTAGTCCATAAATGTTTGACCTATTAGAACTTGAAAGAAAGATCACCAAACAACACAAACACAAGCATACTAATCATGCGATTCCGAATGTTTCACAAATTCTCAATAACACAACCTTTCTTTTTTATTCGTTTGATTTGCCTAGGCTATGGTTTGGTAACCGTTGGTTTCAATTCTTTTTCTAGTCCAAAAATCTTTGAACTAATAGAACTTCGTAGAAAGATCACCAAACAACACAAACACAAGCATACGAATCATGCGATTCCGAATGTTTCTCAAATTCTCAATAACACAACCTTTCTTTTTGATTCGTTTGATTTGCCTAGGCTATTGTTTTGGAACCGTTGGTTTCTATTCTTTTTCTAGACCATAAATCTTTGAACTAATAGAACTTCGTTGAAAATCACCAAACAACACAGACACAAGCATACGAATCATGCGATTCCGAATGTTTCTCAAATTCTCAATAAAACAACCTTTCTTATTGATTCGTTTGATTTGCCTAGGATATCGTTTGGGAACCGTTGGTTTCCATTCTTTTTCTAGTCCATAAATGTTTGAACTATTAGATGGTAGAAAGATCACGAAACAACACAAACACAAGTATACGAATCATGCGATTCCGAATGTTTCTCAAATTCTCAATAACACAACCTTTCTTATTGATTGGTTTGATTTGCTTAGGCTATGGTTTGGGAACCGTTGGTTTCCATTCTTTTTCTAGTCCATAAATGTTTGAACTAATAGAACTTGATAGAAAGATCACGAAACAACACAAACACAAGCATACGAATTCATGCGATTCCGAATGTTTCTCAAATTCTCAATAACACCACCTTTCTTATTGACTCGTTTGATTTGCCTAGGCTATGGTTTGGGAACCGTTGGTTTCCGTTCTTTTTCTAGTCCATAAATGTTTGAACTAATAGAACTTGGTTGAAAGATCACCAAACAATACAAACACAAGCATACGAATCATGCGATTCCGAATGTTTCTCAAATTCTCAATAACACAACGTTTCTTATTGATTCGTTTGATTTGCCTAGGCTATGGTTTGGGAACCGTTGGTTTCCATTCTTTTTCTAGTCCATAAATGTTTGGGCTAATAGAACTTGATAGAAAGATCACGAAACAACACAAACACAAGCATACGAATCATGCGATTCCGAATGTTTCTCAAATTCTCAATAACACAACCTTTCTTATTGATTCGTTTGATTTGCCTAGGCTATGGTTCGGGAACCGTTGGTTTCCATTCTTTTCTAGTCCATAAATGTTTGAACTAATAGAACTTGGTAGAAAGATCACCAAACAACACAAACAAAAGCATACGAATCATGCGATTCCGAATGTTTCTCAAATTCTTAATAACACAACCTTTCTTTTTGATTCGTTTGATTTGCCTAGGCTATTGTTTTGGAACCGTTGGTTTCTATTCTTTTTCTAGACCATAAATCTTTGAACTAATAGAACTTCGTAGAAAATCACCAAAAACACAAACACAAGCATACGAATCATGCGATTCCGAATGTTTCTCAAATTCTTAATAACACAACCTTTCTTTTTGATTCGTTTGATTTGCCTAGGCTATGGTTTGGGTACCGTTGGTTTCCATTCTTTTTCTAGTCCAAAAATCTTTGAACTAATAGAACGTCGTAGAATGATCACCAAACAACACAAACAAAAGCATACGAATCATGCGATTCCGAATGTTTCTCAAATTCGTAATAACACAACCTTTCTTTTTGATTCGTTTGATTTGCCTAGGCTATTGTTTTGGAACCGTTGGTTTCTATTATTTTTCTAGACCATAAATCTTTGAACTAATAGAACTTCGTAGAAAATCACCAAACAACACAAAACAAGCATACGAATCATGCGATTCCGAATGTTTCTCAAATTCTCAATAACACAACCTTTCTTATTGATTCGTTTGATTTGCCTAGGCTATGGTTTGGGAACCGTTGGTTTCCATTCTTTTTCTAGTCCATAAATGTTTGGGCTAATAGAACTTGATAGAAAGATCACGAAACAACACAAACACAAGCATACGAATCATGCAATTCCGAATGTTTCTCAAATTCTCAATAACACAACCTTTCTTATTGATTCATTTGATTTGCCTAGGCTATGGTTCGGGAACCGTTGGTTTCCATTCTTTTCTAGTCCATAAATGTTTGAACTAATAGAACTTGGTAGAAAGATCACCAAACAACACAAACACAAGCATACGAATCATGCGATTCTGAATGTTTCTCAAATTCTCAATAACACAACCTTTGTTATTGATTCGTTTGATTTGCCTAGGCTATCGTTTGGGAAACGTTGGTTTCCATTCTTTTTCTAGTGCATAAATGTTTTACCTAATTGAACTTGAAAGAAAGATCACCAAACAACACAAACAAAAGCATACGAATCATGCGATTCCGAATGTTTCTCAAATTCTTAATAACACAACCTTTCTTTTTGATTCGTTTGATTTGCCTAGGCTATTGTTTTGGAACCGTTGGTTTCTATTCTTTTTCAAGACCATAAATCTTTGAACTAATAGAACTTCGTAGAAAATCACCAAAAACACAAACACAAATATACGAATCATGCGATTCCGAATGTTTCTCAAATTCTTAATAACACAACCTTTCTTTTTGATTCGTTTGATTTGCCTAGGCTATGGTTTGGGTACCGTTGGTTTCCATTCTTTTTCTAGTCCAAAAATCTTTGAACTAATAGAACTTCGTAGAATGATCACCAAACAACACAAACAAAAGCATACGAATCATGCGATTCCGAATGTTTCTCAAATTCTTAATAACACAACCTTTCTTTTTGATTCGTTTGATTTGCCTAGGCTATGGTTTGGGAACCGTTGGTTTCCATTCTTTTTCTAGTCCATAAATGTTTGACCTATTAGAACTTGAAAGAAAGATCACCAAACAACACAAACACAAGCATACTAATCATGCGATTCCGAATGTTTCACAAATTCTCAATAACACAACCTTTCTTTTTTATTCGTTTGATTTGCCTAGGCTATGGTTTGGTAACCGTTGGTTTCAATTCTTTTTCTAGTCCAAAAAGGTTTGAACTAATAGAACTTGGTAGAAAGATCACCAAACAACACAAACACAAGCATACGAATCATCCGATTCCGAATGCTTCTCAATTTCTCAATAACCCAACCTTTCTTATTGATTGGTTTGATTTGCCTAGGCTATGGTTTGGGAACCGTTGGTTTTCATTCTTTTTCTAGTCCATAAATGTTTGAACTATTAGAACTTGGTAGAAAGATCACCACACAACACAAACTCAAGCATACGAAACATGCCATTCCGAATGTTTCTCAAATTCTCAATAACATAACCTGTCTTTTTGATTGGTTTGATTTGCCTAGGCTATGGTTTGGGAACCGTTGGTTTCCATTCTTTTTCTAGTCCAACAATCTTTGAACTAATAGAACATGATAGAAAGATCACCAAACAACACAAGCATACGAATCATGCGATTCCGAATATTTCTCAAATTCTCAATAACAGAACCTATCTTATTGATTGGTTTGATTTGCCTAAGCTATCGTTTGGGAACCGTTGGTTTCCATTCTTTTTCTAGTCCATAAATGTTTGAACTATTAGAACTTGGTAGAAAGATCACCAAACAACACAAACACAAGCATACGAAACATGCGATTCCGAATGTTTCTCAAATTCTCAATAACACAACCTGTCTTATTGATTGGTTTGAATTGCCTAGGCTATCGTTTGGGAAACGTTGGTTTCCATTCTTTTTCTAGTCCATAAATGTTTTACCTAATAGAACTTGAAAGAAAGATCACCAAACAACACAAACAAAAGCATACGAATCATGCGATTCCGAATGTTTCTCAAATTCTTAATAACACAACCTTTCTTTTTGATTCGTTTGATTTGCCTAGGCTATGGTTTGGGAACCGTTGGTTTCCATTATTTTTCTAGTCCATAAATGTTTGACCTATTAGAACTTGAAAGAAAGATCACCAAACAACACAAACACAAGCATACTAATCATGCGATTCCGAATGTTTCACAAATTCTCAATAACACAACCTTTCTTTTTTATTCGTTTGATTTGCCTAGGCTATGGTTTGGTAACCGTTGGTTTCAATTCTTTTTCTAGTCCAAAAAGGTTTGAACTAATAGAACTTGGTAGAAAGATCACCAAACAACACAAACACAAGCATACGAATCATCCGATTCCGAATGTTTCTCAATTTCTCAATAACCCAACCTTTCTTATTGATTGGTTTGATTTGCCTAGGCTATGGTTTGGGAACCGTTGGTTTTCATTCTTTTTCTAGTCCATAAATGTTTGAACTATTAGAACTTGGTAGAAAGATCACCACACAACACAAACTCAAGCATACGAAACATGCCATTCCGAATGTTTCTCAAATTCTCAATAACATAACCTGTCTTTTTGATTGGTTTGATTTGCCTAGGCTATGGTTTGGGAACCGTTGGTTTCCATTCTTTTTCTAGTCCAACAATCTTTGAACTAATAGAACATGATAGAAAGATCACCAAACAACACAAGCATACGAATCATGCGATTCCGAATGTTTCTCAAATTCTCAATAACAGAACCTATCTTATTGATTGGTTTGATTTGCCTAGGCTATCGTTTGGGAACCGTTGGTTTCCATTCTTTTTCTAGTCCATAAATGTTTGAACTATTAGAACTTGGTAGAAAGATCACCAAACAACACAAACACAAGCATACGAAACATGCGATTCCGAATGTTTCTCAAATTCTCAATAACACAACCTGTCTTATTGATTGGTTTGAATTGCCTAGGCTATGGTTTGGGAGCCGTTGGTTTCCATTCTTTTTCTAGTCCATAAATATTTGAACTAATAGAACTTGATAGAAAGATCTCGAAACAACACAAACACAAGCATACGAATCATGCGATTCCGAATGTTTCTCAAATTCTCAATAACACAACCTGTCTTATTGATTGGTTTGATTTGCCTAGGATATGGTTTGGGAACCGTTGGTTTCCATTCCCTTTCTACTCCATAAATGTTTGAACTAATAGAACTTGGTAGAAAGATCACCAAACAGCACTAACACAAGCATACGAATCATACGATTCCGAATGTTTCTCAAATTCTCAATAACACAACCTTTCTTAATGATTCGTTTGATTTGCCTAGGCTATCGTTTGGGAACCGTTGGTTTCCATTGTTTTTCTAGTCCATAAATGTTTGAACTATTAGAACTTGGTAGAAATATCACCAAACAACACAAACACAAGCATACGAATCATGCCATTCCGAATGTTTCTCAAATTCTCAATAACATAACCTGTCTTATTGATTGGTTTGTTTTGCATAGGCTATGGTTTGGGAACCGTTGGTTTCCATTCTTTTTCTAGTCCATAAATGTTTGAACTAATAGAACTTGATAGAAAGATCACGAAACAACACAAACACAAGCATACGAATCAGGCGATTCCGAATGTTTCTCAAATTCTCAATAACACAACCTTTCTTATTGATTCGTTTGATTTGCCTAGGCTATGGTTTGGGAACCGTTGGTTTCCATTCCTTTTCTAGTCCATAAATGTTTGAACTAATAGAACTTGGTAGAAAGATCACCAAACAACACAAACACCAGCATATGAATCATGCGATTCCGAATGTTTCTCAAATTCTCAATAACACAACCTTTCTTATTGATTGGTTTGATTTGCCTAGGCTATGGTTGGGAATCGTTGGTTTCCATTCTTTTTTTCGTCCAAAAATCTTTACACTTATAGAACTTGATAGAAAGATCACCAAACAACACAAACACAAGCATACGAATCATGCGATTGCGAATGTTTCTAAAATTCTCAATAACACAACCTTTCTTATTGATTCGTTTGATTTGCCTAGGCTATGGTTTGGGAACCGTTGGTTTCTATTCTTTTTCTAGTCCATAAATGTTTGAACTAATGGATCTTGGTAGAAAGATCACCAAACAACACAAACACAAGCAGACGAATCATGCGATTCTGAATTGATGAAGGATCATCCAGTCAGCCACCTCCAAGCGCCCCAACACTCTTTGAGGGGCCAATCACTAGATCCCGTGCTAAGAAACTACAAAGTGGAATGCATGCCTTTGTGTGTTTCATTTGTGCTAAGGAGGCGAGAGCGAGCATGGAGCCATGTGCCAAGGCTGTGTGCCTAGCAAGTGTGGGCGCCATCCATGAAGAGAGCCAAGGCACAAGCGACGTCGCATGAGTGCCGCGATTGGGCACCGGTGCTGCGGGTGTGCCTCGTTTGGGCACCGGCGCTGCGAGTGTGCCTCGTTTGGGCACCGACGCCTATTTTAGGCACCCAAGAGTGTTTGTTTCATTTTGGGCCTATTATGCTGTTTTGGGCCTATCTATCTTAGAATTAATTAGACCTTTTAATTTTTTCTTTTATTTCCAGAAGTGAGACATATAAGTATTGTTTTGATGGTTTGGAACACTTAGACAATTCTGAATATTGAAAATCGTTTTCTCCCTTCGAAAAGAGAGAGCCGAAGCTTTGCATCATTGTGTGTGTTATTCACAGCTTGGTTTGTTTGATTTGTGTCAATCTCTTCGAAGCTTGGTGCTTATCAACAATCACGAGCCCCCTTCCTGTGCTTCAAGGTGTCGCCTTGTTGTGTAGGATTGTACAAGGTTGGTTCTTCGTCCATTCTATTAGGATTCTAGTCTTGAAGGGTTATCCTTCTCGTCGTCTCTATCACTTTCCCTTTTGTTTCTTCATTCTCAGTTCGCGTCCTTGTTGAGTCGTTTTCCCTTTGTTGAGTCGCATTTCTTCATTTCAGTTTCGTTTCCAATCAATTCTGACCATTGCTTCCTTGTGTTTTATTTGTTGAGTCGTGAACGTCGAAGATCGGGCATCCACACGGCTAACCCCGTATCAATTGGTTTCTATTCTTTTTCTAGTCCATAAATCTTTGAACTAATAGAACTTCTTAGAAAGATCACCAAACAACACAAACACAAGCATACGAATCATGCGATTCCGAATGTTTCTCAAATTCTCAATAACACAACCTTTCTTATTGATTCGTTTGATTTGCCTAGGCTATGGTTTGGGAACCGTTGGTTTCCATTCTTTTTCTAGCCCAAAAATCTTTGAACTAATAGAACATGATAGAAATATCACCAATAACACAAACACAAGCATACGAATCATACAATTCCGAATGTTTCTCAAATTCTCAATAACACAACCTTTCTTATTGATTCGTTTGATTTGCCTAGGCTATCGTTTGGGAACCTTTGGTTTCCATTCTTTTTCTAGTCCATAAATGTTTGAACTATTAGAACTTGGTAGAAAGATCACGAAACAACACAAACACAAGTATACGAATCATGCGATTCCGAATGTTTCTCAAATTCTCAATAACACAACCTTTCTTATTGATTGGTTTGATTTGCTTAGGCTATGGTTTGGGAACCGTGGGTTTCCATTATTTTTCTAGTCCATAAATGTTTGAACTAATAGAACTTGATAGAAAGATCACGAAACAACACAAACACAAGCATACGAATCATGCGATTCCGAATGTTTCTCAAATTCTCAATAACACCACCTTTCTTATTGACTCGTTTGATTTGCCTAGGCTATGGTTTGGGAACCGTTGGTTTCCGTTCTTTTTCTAGTCCATAAATGTTTGAACTAATAGAACTTGGTAGAAAGATCACCAAACAACACAAACACAAGCATACGAATCATGCGATTCCGAATGTTTCTCAAATTCTCAATAACACAACCTTTCTTATTGATTCGTTTGATTTGCCTAGGCTATGGTTTGGGAACCGTTGGTTTCCATTCTTTTTCTACACCATAAATGTTTGAACTAATAGAACTTGATAGAAAGATCACGAAACAACACAAACACAAGCATACGAATCATGCGATCCCGAATGTTTCTCAAATTCTCAATAACACAACCTTTCTTATTGATTCGTTTGATTTGCCTAGGCTATGGTTCGGGAACCGTTGGTTTCCATTCTTTTCTAGTCCATAAATGTTTGAACTAATAGAACTTGGTAGAAAGATCACCAAACAACACAAACACAAGCATACGAATCATGCGATTCCGAATGTTTCTCAAATTCTTAATAACACAACCTTTCTTTTTGATTCGTTTGATTTGCCTAGGCTATTGTTTTGGAACCGTTGGTTTCTATTCTTTTTCTAGACCATAAATCTTTGAACTAATAGAACTTCGTAGAAAATCACCAAACAACACAAACACAAGCATACGAATCATGCGATTCCGAATGTTTCTCAAATTCTTAATATCACAACCTTTCTTTTTGATTCCTTTGATTTGCCTAGGCTATGGTTTGGGTACCGTTGGTTTCCATTCTTTTTCTAGTCCAAAAATCTTTGAACTAATAGAACTTCGTAGAATGATCACCAAACAACACAAACACAAGCATACGAATCATGCGATTCCAATGTTTCTCAAATTCTCAATAACACAACCTTTGTTATTCATTCGTTTGATTTGCCTAGGCTATCGTTTGGGAAACGTTGGTTTCCATTCTTTTTCTAGTCCATAAATGTTTGACCTAATAGAACTTGAAAGAAAGATCAATAAACAACACAAACAAAAGCATACGAATCATGCGATTCCGAATGTTTCTCAAATTCTTAATAACACAACCTTTCTTTTTGATTCGTTTGATTTGCCTAGGCTATTGTTTTGGAACCGTTGGTTTCTATTCTTTTTCTAGACCATAAATCTTTGAACTAATAGAACTTCGTAGAAAATCACCAAACAACACAAACACAAGCATACGAATCATGCGATTCCGAATGTTTCTCAAATTCTTAATAACACAACCTTTCTTTTTGATTCGTTTGATTTGCCTAGGCTATGGTTTGGGTACCGTTGGTTTCCATTCTTTTTCTAGTCCAAAAATCTTTGAACTAATAGAACTTCGTAGAATGATCACCAAACAACACAAACACAAGCATACGAATCATGCGATTCCAATGTTTCTCAAATTCTCAATAACACAACCTTTCTTTTTGATTCGTTTGATTTGCCTAGGCTATTGTTTTGGAACCGTTGGTTTCTATTCTTTTTCTAGACCATAAATCTTTGAACTAATAGAAATTCGTAGAAAATCACCAAACAACACAAACACAAGCATACGAATCATGCGATTCCGAATGTTTCTCAAATTCTCAATAACACAACCTTTGTTATTGATTCGTTTGATTTGCCTAGGCTATCGTTTGGGAAACGTTGGTTTCCATTCTTTTTCTAGTCCATAAATGTTTGACCTATTAGAACTTGAAAGAAAGATC
Organism: Polygonum maritimum; assembly: GCA_963924305.1. Lineage (NCBI taxonomy): Eukaryota > Viridiplantae > Streptophyta > Magnoliopsida > Caryophyllales > Polygonaceae > Polygonum > Polygonum maritimum. The sequence goes on along the minus strand of OZ002730.1, from coordinate 21,732,082 downwards.
ACCAAACAACACAAACACAAGCATACGAATCATGCGATTCCGAATGTTTCACAAATTCTCAATAACACAACCTTTCTTTTTGATTCGTTTGATTTGCCTAGGCTATGGTTTGGGAACCGTTGCTTTCCATTTTTTTCTAGTCCAAAAATCTTTGAACTAATAAAACTTCGTAGAAAGATCACCAACCAACACAAACACAAGCATACGAATCATGCGATTCCAATGTTTCTCAAATTCTCAATAACACAACCTTTCTTTTTGATTCGTTTGATTTGCCTAGGCTATTGTTTTGGAACCGTTGGTTTCTATTCTTTTTCTAGACCATAAATCTTTGAACTAATAGAACTTCGTAGAAAATCACCAAACAACACAAACACAAGCATACGAATCATGCGATTCCGAATGTTTCTCAAATTCTCAATAACACAACCTTTGTTATTGATTCGTTTGATTTGCCTAGGCTATCGTTTGGGAAACGTTGGTTTCCATTCTTTTTCTAGTCCATAAATGTTTGACCTATTAGAACTTGAAAGAAAGATCACCAAACAACACAAACACAAGCATACGAATCATGCGATTCCGAATGTTTCACAAATTCTCAATAACACAACCTTTCTTTTTGATTCGTTTGATTTGCCTAGGCTATGGTTTGGGAACCGTTGCTTTCCATTTTTTTCTAGTCCAAAAATCTTTGAACTAATAAAACTTCGTAGAAAGATCACCAAACAACACAAACACAAGCATACGAATCATGCGATTCCGAATGTTTCTCAAATTCTCAATAACACAACCTTTCTTTTTGATTCGTTTGATTTGCCTAGGCTATTGTTTTGGAACCGTTGGTTTCTATTATTTTTCTAGACCATAAATCTTTGAACTAATCGAACTTCGTAGAAAATCACCAAACAACACAAACACAAGCATATGAATCATGCGATTCCGAATGTTTCTCAAATTCTCAATAACACAACCTTTGTTATTGATTCGTTTGATTTGCCTAGGCTATCGTTTGGGAAACGTTGGTTTCCATTCTTTTTCTAGTCCATAAATGTTTGACCTATCAGAACTTGAAAGAAAGATCACCAAACAACACAAACACAAGCATACGAATCATGCGATTCCGAATGTTTCACAAATTCTCAATAACACAACCTTTCTTTTTGATTCGTTTGATTTGCCTAGGCTATTGTTTTGGAACCGTTGGTTTCTATTATTTTTCTAGACCATAAATCTTTGAACTAATAGAACTTCGTAGAAAATCACCAAACAACACAAACACAAGCATATGAATCATGCGATTCCGAATGTTTCTCAAATTCTCAATAACACAACCTTTGTTATTGATTCGTTTGATTTGCCTAGGCTATCGTTTGGGAAACGTTGGTTTCCATTCTTTTTCTAGTCCATAAATGTTTGACCTATCATAACTTGAAAGAAAGATCACCAAACAACACAAACACAAGCATACGAATCATGCGATTCCGAATGTTTCACAAATTCTCAATAACACAACCTTTCTTTTTGATTCGTTTGATTTGCCTAGGCTATTGTTTTGGAACCGTTGGTTTCTATTATTTTTCTAGACCATAAATCTTTGAACTAATCGAACTTCGTAGAAAATCACCAAACAACACAAACACAAGCATATGAATCATGCGATTCCGAATGTTTCTCAAATTCTCAATAACACAACCTTTGTTATTGATTCGTTTGATTTGCCTAGGCTATCGTTTGGGAAACGTTGGTTTCCATTCTTTTTCTAGTCCATAAATGTTTGACCTATTAGAACTTGAAAGAAAGATCACCAAACAACACAAACACAAGCATACTAATCATGCGATTCCGAATGTTTCACAAATTCTCAATAACACAACCTTTCTTTTTTATTCGTTTGATTTGCCTAGGCTATGGTTTGGTAACCGTTGGTTTCAATTCTTTTTCTAGTCCAAAAATCTTTGAACTAATAGAACTTCGTAGAAAGATCACCAAACAACACAAACACAAGCATACGAATCATGCGATTCCGAATGTTTCTCAAATTCTCAATAACACAACCTTTCTTTTTGATTCGTTTGATTTGCCTAGGCTATTGTTTTGGAACCGTTGGTTTCTATTCTTTTTCTAGACCATAAATCTTTGAACTAATAGAACTTCATTGAAAATCACCAAACAACACAGACACAAGCATACGAATCATGCGATTCCGAATGTTTCTCAAATTCTCAATAAAACAACCTTTCTTATTGATTCGTTTGATTTGCCTAGGCTATCGTTTGGGAACCGTTGGTTTCCATTCTTTTTCTAGTCCATAAATGTTTGACCTAATAGAACTTGAAAGAAAGATCACCAAACAACACAAACAAAAGCATACGAATCATGCGATTCCGAATGTTTCTCAAATTCTCAATAACACAACCTTTCTTATTGATTGGTTTGATTTGCTTAGGCTATGGTTTGGGAACCGTTGGTTTCCATTCTTTTTCTAGTCCATAAATGTTTGAACTAATAGAACTTGATAGAAAGATCACGAAACAACACAAACACAAGCATACGAATTCATGCGATTCCGAATGTTTCTCAAATTCTCAATAACACCATCTTTCTTATTGACTCGTTTGATTTGCCTAGGCTATGGTTTGGGAACCGTTGGTTTCCGTTCTTTTTCTAGTCCATAAATGTTTGAACTAATAGAACTTGGTTGAAAGATCACCAAACAATACAAACACAAGCATACGAATCATGCGATTCCGAATGTTTCTCAAATTCTCAATAACACAACCTTTCTTAATGATTCGTTTGATTTGCCTAGGCTATGGTTTGGGAACCGTTGGTTTCCATTCTTTTTCTAGTCCATAAATGTTTGAGCTAATAGAACTTGATAGAAAGATCACGAAACAACACAAACACAAGCATACGAATCATGCGATTCCGAATGTTTCTCAAATTCTCAATAACACAACCTTTCTTATTGATTCGTTTGATTTGCCTAGGCTATGGTTCGGGAACCGTTGGTTTCCATTCTTTTCTAGTCCATAAATGTTTGAACTAATAGAACTTGGTAGAAAAATCGCCAAACAACACAAACACAAGCATACGAATCATGCGATTCTGAATGTTTCTCAAATTCTCAATAACACAACCTTTGTTATTGATTCGTTTGATTTGCCTAGGCTATCGTTTGGGAAACGTTGGTTTCCATTCTTTTTCTAGTCCATAAATGTTTGACCTAATAGAACTTGAAAGAAAGATCACCAAACAACACAAACAAAAGCATACGAATCATGCGATTCCGAATGTTTCTCAAATTCTTAATAACACAACCGTTCTTTTTGATTCGTTTGATTTGCCTAGGCTATTGTTTTGGAACCGTTGGTTTCTATTCTTTTTCTAGACCATAAATCTTTGAACTAATAGAACTTCGTAGAAAATCACCAAAAACACAAACACAAGCATACGAATCATGCGATTCCGAATGTTTCACAAATTCTCAATAACACAACCTTTCTTTTTGATTCGTTTGATTTGCCTAGGCTATGGTTTGGTAACCATTGGTTTCAATTCTTTTTCTAGTCCAAAAATCTTTGAACTAATAGAACTTCGTAGAAAGATCACCAAACAACACAAACACAAGCATACGAATCATGCGATTCCGAATGTTTCTCAAATTCTCAATAACACAACCTTTCTTTTTGATTCGTTTGATTTGCCTAGGCTATTGTTTTGGAACCGTTGGTTTCTATTCTTTTTCTAGACCATAAATCTTTGAACTAATAGAACTTCGTTGAAAATCACCAAACAACACAAACACAAGCATACGAATCATGCGATTCCGAATGTTTCTCAAATTCTCAATAAAACAACCTTCCTTTTTGATTCGTTTGATTTGCCTAGGCTATCGTTTGGGAACCGTTGGTTTCCATTCTTTTTCTAGTCCATAAATGTTTGAACTATTAGAACTTGGTAGAAAGATCACGAAACAACACAAACACAAGTATACGAATCATGCGATTCCGAATGTTTCTCAAATTCTCAATAACACAACCTTTCTTATTGATTGGTTTGATTTGCTTAGGCTATGGTTTGGGAACCGTTGGTTTCCATTCTTTTTCTAGTCCATAAATGTTTGAACTAATAGAACTTGATAGAAAGATCACGAAACAACACAAACACAAGCATACGAATTCATGCGATTCCGAATGTTTCTCAAATTCTCAATAACACCACCTTTCTTATTGACTCGTTTGATTTGCCTAGGCTATGGTTTGGGAACCGTTGGTTTCCGTTCTTTTTCTAGTCCATAAATGTTTGAACTAATAGAACTTGGTTGAAAGATCACCAAACAATACAAACACAAGCATACGAATCATGCGATTCCGAATGTTTCTCAAATTCTCAATAACACAACCTTTCTTATTGATTCGTTTGATTTGCCTAGGCTATGGTTTGGGAACCGTTGGTTTCCATTCTTTTTCTAGTCCATAAATGTTTGAGCTAATAGAACTTGATAGAAAGATCACGAAACAACACAAACACAAGCATACGAATCATGCGATTCCGAATGTTTCTCAAATTCTCAATAACACATCCTTTCTTATTGATTCGTTTGATTTGCCTAGGCTATGGTTCGGGAACCGTTGGTTTCCATTCTTTTCTAGTCCATAAATGTTTGAACTAATAGAACTTGGTAGAAAGATCACCAAACAACACAAACACAAGCATACGAATCATGCGATTCTGAATGTTTCTCAAATTCTCAATAACACAACCTTTGTTATTGATTCGTTTGATTTGCCTAGGCTATCGTTTGGGAAACGTTGGTTTCCATTCTTTTTCTAGTCCATAAATGTTTGACCTAATAGAACTTGAAAGAAAGATCACCAAACAACACAAACAAAAGCATACGAATCATGCGATTCCGAATGTTTCTCAAATTCTTAATAACACAACCTTTCTTTTTGATTCGTTTGATTTGCCTAGGCTATTGTTTTGGAACCGTTGGTTTCTATTCTTTTTCTAGACCATAAATCTTTGAACTAATAGAACTTCGTAGAAAATCACCAAAAACACAAACACAAGCATACGAATCATGCGATTCCGAATGTTTCTCAAATTCTTAATAACACAACCTTTCTTTTTGATTCGTTTGATTTGCCTAGGCTATGGTTTGGGTACCGTTGGTTTCCATTCTTTTTCTAGTCCAAAAATCTTTGAACTAATAGAACTTCGTAGAATGATCACCAAACAACACAAACACAAGCATACGAATCATGCGATTCCAATGTTTCTCAAATTCTCAATAACACAACCTTTCTTTTTGATTCGTTTGATTTGCCTAGGCTATTGTTTTGGAACCGTTGGTTTCTATTCTTTTTCTAGACCATAAATCTTTGAACTAATAGAACTTCGTAGAAAATCACCAAACAACACAAACACAAGCATACGAATTATGCGATTCCGAATGTTTCTCAAATTCTCAATAACACAACCTTTGTTATTGATTCGTTTGATTTGCCTAGGCTATCGTTTGGGAAACGTTGGTTTCCATTCTTTTTCTAGTCCATAAATGTTTGACCTATTAGAACTTGAAAGAAAGATCACCAAACAACACAAACACAAGCATACGAATCATGCGATTCCGAATGTTTCACAAATTCTCAATAACACAACCTTTCTTTTTGATTCGTTTGATTTGCCTAGGCTATGGTTTGGGAACCGTTGCTTTCCATTCTTTTTCTAGTCCAAAAATCTTTGAACTAATAAAACTTCGTAGAAAGATCACCAAACAACACAAACACAAGCATACGAATCATGCGATTCCAAATGTTTCTCAAATTCTCAATAACACAACCTTTCTTTTTGATTCGTTTGATTTGCCTAGGCTATTGTTTTGGAACCGTTGGTTTCTATTCTTTTTCTAGACCATAAATCTTTGAACTAATAGAACTTCGTAGAAAATCACCAAACAACACAAACTAAAGCATACGAATCATGCGATTCCGAATGTTTCTCAAATTCTCAATAACACAACCTTTGTTATTGATTCGTTTGATTTGCCTAGGCTATCGTTTGGGAAACGTTGGTTTCCATTCTTTTTCTAGTCCATAAATGTTTGACCTATTAGAACTTGAAAGAAAGATCACCAAACAACACAAACACAAGCATACGAATCATGCGATTCCGAATGTTTCACAAATTCTCAATAACACAACCTTTCTTTTTGATTCGTTTGATTTGCCTAGGCTATGGTTTGGGAACCGTTGCTTTCCATTCTTTTTCTAGTCCAAAAATCTTTGAACTAATAAAACTTCGTAGAAAGATCACCAAACAACACAAACACAAGCATACGAATCATGCGATTCCGAATGTTTCTCAAATTCTCAATAACACAACCTTTCTTATTGATTCGTTTGATTTGCCTAGGCTATGGTTCGGGAACCGTTGGTTTCCATTCTTTTCTAGTCCATAAATGTTTGAACTAATAGAACTTGGTAGAAAGATCACCAAACAAATCAAACACAAGCATACGAATCATGCGATTCTGAATGTTTCTCAAATTCTCAATAACACAACCTTTGTTATTGATTCGTTTGATTTGCCTAGGCTATCGTTTGGGAAACGTTGGTTTCCATTCTTTTTCTAGTCCATAAATGTTTGACCTAAGAGAACTTGAAAGAAAGATCACCAAACAACACAAACAAAAGCATACGAATCATGCGATTCCGAATGTTTCTCAAATTCTCAATAACACAACCTTTGTTATTGATTCGTTTGATTTGCCTAGGCTATCGTTTGGGAAACGTTGGTTTCCATTCTTTTTCTACTCCATAAATGTTTGACCTATTAGAACTTGAAAGAAAGATCACCAAACAACACAAACACAAGCATACTAATCATGCGATTCCGAATGTTTCACAAATTCTCAATAACACAACCTTTCTTTTTGATTCGTTTGATTTGCCTAGGCTATGGTTTGGTAACCGTTGGTTTCAATTCTTTTTCTAGTCCAAAAATCTTTGAACTAATAGAACTTCGTAGAAAGATCACCAAACAACACAAACACAAGCATACGAATTATGCGATTCCGAATGTTTCTCAAATTCTCAATAACACAACCTTTCTTTTTGATTCGTTAGATTTGCATAGGCTATTGTTTTGGAACCGTTGGTTTCTATTCTTTTTCTAGACCATAAATCTTTGAACTAATAGAGCTTTGTTGAAAATCACCAAACAACACAAACACAAGCATACGAATCATGCGATTCCGAATGTTTCTCAAGTTCTCAATAAAACAACCTTTCTTTTTGATTCGTTTGATTTGCCTAGGCTATCGTTTGGGAACCGTTGGTTTGCATTCTTTTTCTAGTCCATAAATGTTTGAACTATTAGAACTTGGTAGAAAGATCACGAAACAACACAAACACAAGTATACGAATCATGCGATTCCGAATGTTTCTCAAATTCTCAATAACACAACCTTTCTTATTGATTGGTTTGATTTGCTTAGGCTATGGTTTGGGAACCGTTGGTTTCCATTCTTTTTCTAGTCCATAAATGTTTGAACTAATAGAACTTGATAGAAAGATCACGAAACAACACAAACACAAGCATACGAATTCATGCGATTCCGAATGTTTCTCAAATTCTCAATAACACCACCTTTCTTATTGACTCGTTTGATTTGCCTAGGCTATGGTTTGGGAACCGTTGGTTTCCGTTCTTTTTCTAGTCCATAAATGTTTGAACTAATAGAACTTGGTTGAAAGATCACCAAACAATACAAACACAAGCATACGAATCATGCGATTCCGAATGTTTCTCAAATTCTCAATAACACAACCTTTCTTATTGATTCGTTTGATTTGCCTAGGCTATGGTTTGGGAACCGTTGGTTTCCATTCTTTTTCTAGTCCATAAATGTTTGAGCTAATAGAACTTGATAGAAAGATCACGAAACAACACAAACACAAGGATACGAATCATGCGATTCCGAATGTTTCTCAAATTCTCAATAACACAACCTTTCTTATTGATTCGTTTGATTTGCCTAGGCTATGGTTCGGGAACCGTTGGTTTCCATTCTTTTCTAGTCCATAAATGTTTGAACTAATAGAACTTGGTAGAAAAATCGCCAAACAACACAAACACAAGCATACGAATCATGCGATTCTGAATGTTTCTCAAATTCTCAATAACACAACCTTTGTTATTGATTCGTTTGATTTGCCTAGGCTATCGTTTGGGAAACGTTGGTTTCCATTCTTTTTCTAGTCCATAAATGTTTGACCTAATAGAACTTGAAAGAAAGATCACCAAACAACACAAACAAAAGCATACGAATCATGCGATTCCGAATGTTTCTCAAATTCTTAATAACACAACCGTTCTTTTTGATTCGTTTGATTTGCCTAGGCTATTGTTTTGGAACCGTTGGTTTCTATTCTTTTTCTAGACCATAAATCTTTGAACTAATAGAACTTCGTAGAAAATCACCAAAAACACAAACACAAGCATACGAATCATGCGATTCCGAATGTTTCACAAATTCTCAATAACACAACCTTTCTTTTTGATTCGTTTGTGTTGCCTAGGCTATGGTTTGGTAACCGTTGGTTTCAATTCTTTTTCTAGTCCAAAAATCTTTGAACTAATAGAACTTCGTAGAAAGATCACCAAACAACACAAACACAAGCATACGAATCATGCGATTCCGAATGTTTCTCAAATTCTCAATAACACAACCTTTCTTTTTGATTCGTTTGATTTGCCTAGGCTATTGTTTTGGAACCGTTGGTTTCTATTCTTTTTCTAGACCATAAATCTTTGAACTAATAGAACTTCGTTGAAAATCACCAAACAACACAAACACAAGCATACGAATCATGCGATTCCGAATGTTTCTCAAATTCTCAATAAAACAACCTTTCTTTTTGATTCGTTTGATTTGCCTAGGCTATCGTTTGGGAACCGTTGGTTTCCATTCTTTTTCTAGTCCATAAATGTTTGAACTATTAGAACTTGGTAGAAAGATCACGAAACAACACAAACACAAGTATACGAATCATGCGATTCCGAATGTTTCTCAAATTCTCAATAACACAACCTTTCTTATTGATTGGTTTGATTTGCTTAGGCTATGGTTTGGGAACCGTTGGTTTCCATTCTTTTTCTAGTCCATAAATGTTTGAACTAATAGAACTTGATAGAAAGATCACGAAACAACACAAACACAAGCATACGAATTCATGCGATTCCGAATGTTTCTCAAATTCTCAATACACCACCTTTCTTATTGACTCGTTTGATTTGCCTAGGCTATGGTTTGGGAACCGTTGGTTTCCGTTCTTTTTCTAGTCCATAAATGTTTGAACTAATAGAACTTGGTTGAAAGATCACCAAACAATACAAACACAAGCATACGAATCATGCGATTCCGAATGTTTCTCAAATTCTCAATAACACAACCTTTCTTATTGATTCGTTTGATTTGCCTAGGCTATGGTTTGGGAACCGTTGGTTTCCATTCTTTTTCTAGTCCATAAATGTTTGAGCTAATAGAACTTGATAGAAAGATCACGAAACAACACAAACACAAGCATACGAATCATGCGATTCCGAATGTTTCTCAAATTCTCAATAACACAACCTTTCTTATTGATTCGTTTGATTTGCCTAGGCTATGGTTCGGGAACCGTTGGTTTCCATTCTTTTCTAGTCCATAAATGTTTGAACTAATAGAACTTGGTAGAAAAATCGCCAAACAACACAAACACAAGCATACGAATCATGCGATTCTGAATGTTTCTCAAATTCTCAATAACACAACCTTTGTTATTGATTCGTTTGATTTGCCTAGGCTATCGTTTGGGAAACGTTGGTTTCCATTCTTTTTCTAGTCCATAAATGTTTGACCTAATAGAACTTGAAAGAAAGATCACCAAACAACACAAACAAAAGCATACGAATCATGCGATTCCGAATGTTTCTCAAATTCTTAATAACACAACCGTTCTTTTTGATTCGTTTGATTTGCCTAGGCTATTGTTTTGGAACCGTTGGTTTCTATTCTTTTTCTAGACCATAAATCTTTGAACTAATAGAACTTCGTAGAAAATCACCAAAAACACAAACACAAGCATACGAATCATGCGATTCCGAATGTTTCACAAATTCTCAATAACACAACCTTTCTTTTTGATTCGTTTGATTTGCCTAGGCTATGGTTTGGTAACCGTTGGTTTCAATTCTTTTTCTAGTCCAAAAATCTTTGAACTAATAGAACTTCGTAGAAAGATCACCAAACAACACAAACACAAGCATACGAATCATGCGATTCCGAATGTTTCTCAAATTCTCAATAACACAACCTTTCTTTTTGATTCGTTTGATTTGCCTAGGCTATTGTTTTGGAACCGTTGGTTTATATTCTTTTTCTAGACCATAAATCTTTGAACTAATAGAACTTCGTTGAAAATCACCAAACAACACAAACACAAGCATACGAATCATGCGATTCCGAATGTTTCTCAAATTCTCAATAAAACAACCTTTCTTTTTGATTCGTTTGATTTGCCTAGGCTATCGTTTGGGAACCGTTGGTTTCCATTCTTTTTCTAGTCCATAAATGTTTGAACTATTAGAACTTGGTAGAAAGATCACGAAACAACACAAACACAAGTATACGAATCATGCGATTCCGAATGTTTCTCAAATTCTCAATAACACAACCTTTCTTATTGATTGGTTTGATTTGCTTAGGCTATGGTTTGGGAACCGTTGGTTTCCATTCTTTTTCTAGTCCATAAATGTTTGAACTAATAGAACTTGATAGAAAGATCACGAAACAACACAAACACAAGCATACGAATTCATGCGATTCCGAATGTTTCTCAAATTCTCAATAACACCACCTTTCTTATTGACTCGTTTGATTTGCCTAGGCTATGGTTTGGGAACCGTTGGTTTCCGTTCTTTTTCTAGTCCATAAATGTATGAACTAATAGAACTTGGTTGAAAGATCACCAAACAATACAAACACAAGCATACGAATCATGCGATTCCGAATGTTTCTCAAATTCTCAATAACACAACCTTTCTTATTGATTCGTTTGATTTGCCTAGGCTATGGTTTGGGAACCGTTGGTTTCCATTCTTTTTCTAGTCCACAAATGTTTGAGCTAATAGAACTTGATAGAAAGATCACGAAACAACACAAACACAAGCATACGAATCATGCGATTCCGAATGTTTCTCAAATTCTCAATAACACATCCTTTCTTATTGATTCGTTTGATTTGCCTAGGCTATGGTTCGGGAACCGTTGGTTTCCATTCTTTTCTAGTCCATAAATGTTTGAACTAATAGAACTTGGTAGAAAGATCACCAAACAACACAAACACAAGCATACGAATCATGCGATTCTGAATGTTTCTCAAATTCTCAATAACACAACCTTTGTTATTGATTCGTTTGATTTGCCAAGGCTATCGTTTGGGAAACGTTGGTTTCCATTCTTTTTCTAGTCCATAAATGTTTGACCTAATAGAACTTGAAAGAAAGATCACCAAACAACACAAACAAAAGCATACGAATCATGCGATTCCGAATGTTTCTCAAATTCTTAATAACACAACCTTTCTTTTTGATTCGTTTGATTTGCCTAGGCTATTGTTTTGGAACCGTTGGTTTCTATTCTTTTTCTAGACCATAAATCTTTGAACTAATAGAACTTCGTAGAAAATCACCAAAAACACAAACACAAGCATACGAATCATGCGATTCCGAATGTTTCTCAAATTCTTAATAACACAACCTTTCTTTTTGATTCGTTTGATTTGCCTAGGCTATGGTTTGGGTACCGTTGGTTTCCATTCTTTTTCTAGTCCAAAAATCTTTGAACTAATAGAACTTCGTAGAATGATCACCAAACAACACAAACAAAAGCATACGAATCATGCGATTCCAATGTTTCTCAAATTCTCAATAACACAACCTTTCTTTTTGATTCGTTTGATTTGCCTAGGCTATTGTTTTGGAACCGTTGGTTTCTATTCTTTTTCTAGACCATAAATCTTTGAACTAATAGAACTTCGTAGAAAATCACCAAACAACACAAACACAAGCATACGAATCATGCGATTCCGAATGTTTCTCAAATTCTCAATAACACAACCTTTGTTATTGATTCGTTTGATTTGCCTAGGCTATCGTTTGGGAAACGTTGGTTTCCATTCTTTTTCTAGTCCATAAATGTTTGACCTATTAGAACTTGAAAGAAGGATCACCAAACAACACAAACACAAGCATACGAATCATGCGATTCCGAATGTTTCACAAATTCTCAATAACACAACCTTTCTTTTTGATTCGTTTGATTTGCCTAGGCTATGGTTTGGGAACCGTTGCTTTCCATTCTTTTTCTAGTCCAAAAATCTTTGAACTAATAAAACTTCGTAGAAAGATCACCAAACAACACAAACACAAGCATACGAATCATGCGATTCCAAATGTTTCTCAAATTCTCAATAACACAACCTTTCTTTTTGATTCGTTTGATTTGCCTAGGCTATTGTTTTGAAACCGTTGGTTTCTATTCTTTTTCTAGACCATAAATCTTTGAACTAATAGAACTTCGTAGAAAATCACCAAACAACACAAACACAAGCATACGAATCATGCGATTCCGAATGTTTCTCAAATTCTCAATAACACAACCTTTGTTATTGATTCGTTTGATTTGCCTAGGCTATCGTTTGGGAAACGTTGGTTTCCATTCTTTTTCTAGTCCATAAATGTTTGACCTATTAGAACTTGAAAGAAAGATCACCAAACAACACAAACACAAGCATACGAATCATGCGATTCCGAATGTTTCACAAATTCTCAATAACACAACCTTTCTTTTTGCTTCGTTTGATTTGCCTAGGCTATGCTTTGGGAACCGTTGCTTTCCGTTCTTTTTCTAGTCCAAAAATCTTTGAACTAATAAAACTTCGTAGAAAGATCACCAAACAACACAAACACAAGCATACGAATCATGCGATTCCGAATGTTTCTCAAATTCTCAATAACACAACCTTTCTTATTGATTCGTTTGATTTGCCTAGGCTATGGTTCGGGAACCGTTGGTTTCCATTCTTTTCTAGTCCATAAATGTTTGAACTAATAGAACTTGGTAGAAAGATCACCAAACAACACAAACACAAGCATACGAATCATGCGATTCTGAATGTTTCTCAAATTCTCAATAACACAACCTTTGTTATTGATTCGTTTGATTTGCCTAGGCTATCGTTTGGGAAATGTTGGTTTCCATTCTTTTTCTAGTCCATAAATGTTTGACCTAATAGAACTTGAAAGAAAGATCACCAAACAACACAAACAAAACCATACGAATCATGCGATTCCGAATGTTTCTCAAATTCTTAATAACACAACCTTTCTTTTTGATTCGTTTGATTTGCCTAGGCTATTGTTTTGGAACCGTTGGTTTCTATTCTTTTTCTAGACCATAAATCTTTGAACTAATAGAACTTCGTAGAAAATCACCAAAAACACAAACACAAGCATACGAATCATGCGATTCCGAATGTTTCTCATATTCTTAATAACACAACCTTTCTTTTTGATTCGTTTGATTTGCCTAGGCTATGGTTTGGGTACCGTTGGTTTCCATTGTTTTTCTAGTCCAAAAATCTTTGAACTAATAGAACTTCGTAGAATGATCACCAAACAACACAAACACAAGCATACGAATCATGCGATTCCAATGTTTCTCAAATTCTCAATAACACAACCTTTCTTTTTGATTCGTTTGATTTGCCTAGGCTATGGTTTGGGAACCGTTGCTTTCCATGCTTTTTCTAGTCCAAAAATCTTTGAACTAATAAAACTTCGTAGAAAGATCACTAAACAACACAAACACAAGCATACGAATCATGCGATTCCGAATGTTTCTCAAATTCTCAATAACACAACCTTTCTTTTTGATTCGTTTGATTTGCCTAGGCTATTATTTTGGAACCGTTGGTTTCTATTCTTTTTCTAGACCATAAATCTTTGAACTAATAGAACTCCTAGAAAATCACCAAACAACACAAACACAAGCATACGAATCATGCGATTCCGAATGTTTCTCAAATTCTCAATAACACAACCTTTCTTTTTGATTCGTTTGATTTGCCTAGGCTATTGTTTTGGAACCGTTGGTTTCTATTCTTTTTCTAGACCATAAATCTTTGAACTAATAGAACTTCGTTGAAAATCACCAAACAACACAGACACAAGCATACGAATCATGCGATTCCGAATGTTTCTCAAATTCTCAATAAAACAACCTTTCTTATTGATTCGTTTGATTTGCCTAGGCTATCGTTTGGGAACCGTTGGTTTCCATTCTTTTTCTAGTCCATAAATGTTTGACCTATTAGAACTTGAAAGAAAGATCACCAAACAACACAAACACAAGCATACGAATCATGCGATTCCGAATGTTTCACAAATTCTCAATAACACAACCTTTCTTTTTGATTCGTTTGATTTGCCTAGGCTATGCTTTGGGAACCGTTGCTTTCCATTCTTTTTCTAGTCCAAAAATCTTTGAACTAATAAAACTTCGTAGAAAGATCACCAAACAACACAAACACAAGCATACGAATCATGCGATTCCGAATGTTTCTCAAATTCTCAATAACACAACCTTTCTTATTGATTCGTTTGATTTGCCTAGGCTATGGTTCGGGAACCGTTGGTTTCCATTCTTTTCTAGTCCATAAATGTTTGAACTAATAGAACTTGGTAGAAAGATCACCAAACAACACAAACACAAGCATACGAATCATGCGATTCTGAATGTTTCTCAAATTCTCAATAACACAACCTTTGTTATTGATTCGTTTGATTTGCCTAGGCTATCGTTTGGGAAATGTTGGTTTCCATTCTTTTTCTAGTCCATAAATGTTTGACCTAATAGAACTTGAAAGAAAGATCACCAAACAACACAAACAAAACCATACGAATCATGCGATTCCGAATGTTTCTCAAATTCTTAATAACACAACCTTTCTTTTTGATTCGTTTGATTTGCCTAGGCTATTGTTTTGGAACCGTTGGTTTCTATTCTTTTTCTAGACCATAAATCTTTGAACTAATAGAACTTCGTAGAAAATCACCAAAAACACAAACACAAGCATACGAATCATGCGATTCCGAATGTTTCTCATATTCTTAATAACACAACCTTTCTTTTTGATTCGTTTGATTTGCCTAGGCTATGGTTTGGGTACCGTTGGTTTCCATTGTTTTTCTAGTCCAAAAATCTTTGAACTAATAGAACTTCGTAGAATGATCACCAAACAACACAAACACAAGCATACGAATCATGCGATTCCAATGTTTCTCAAATTCTCAATAACACAACCTTTCTTTTTGATTCGTTTGATTTGCCTAGGCTATGGTTTGGGAACCGTTGCTTTCCATGCTTTTTCTAGTCCAAAAATCTTTGAACTAATAAAACTTCGTAGAAAGATCACTAAACAACACAAACACAAGCATACGAATCATGCGATTCCGAATGTTTCTCAAATTCTCAATAACACAACCTTTCTTTTTGATTCGTTTGATTTGCCTAGGCTATTATTTTGGAACCGTTGGTTTCTATTCTTTTTCTAGACCATAAATCTTTGAACTAATAGAACTCCTAGAAAATCACCAAACAACACAAACACAAGCATACGAATCATGCGATTCCGAATGTTTCTCAAATTCTCAATAACACAACCTTTCTTTTTGATTCGTTTGATTTGCCTAGGCTATTGTTTTGGAACCGTTGGTTTCTATTCTTTTTCTAGACCATAAATCTTTGAACTAATAGAACTTCGTTGAAAATCACCAAACAACACAGACACAAGCATACGAATCATGCGATTCCGAATGTTTCTCAAATTCTCAATAAAACAACCTTTCTTATTGATTCGTTTGATTTGCCTAGGCTATCGTTTGGGAACCGTTGGTTTCCATTCTTTTTCTAGTCCATAAATGTTTGACCTAATAGAACTTGAAAGAAAGATCACCAAACAACACAAACAAAAGCATACGAATCATGCGATTCCGAATGTTTCTCAAATTCTCAATAACACAACCTTTCTTATTGATTGGTTTGATTTGCTTAGGCTATGGTTTGGGAACCGTTGGTTTCCATTCTTTTTCTAGTCCATAAATGTTTGAACTAATAGAACTTGATAGAAAGATCACGAAACAACACAAACACAAGCATACGAATTCATGCGATTCCGAATGTTTCTCAAATTCTCAATAACACCACCTTTCTTATTGACTCGTTTGATTTGCCTAGGCTATGGTTTGGGAACCGTTGGTTTCCGTTCTTTTTCTAGTCCATAAATGTTTGAACTAATAGAACTTGGTTGAAAGATCACCAAACAATACAAACACAAGCATACGAATCATGCGATTCCGAATGTTTCTCAAATTCTCAATAACACAACCTTTCTTAATGATTCGTTTGATTTGCCTAGGCTATGGTTTGGGAACCGTTGGTTTCCATTCTTTTTCTAGTCCATAAATGTTTGAGCTAATAGAACTTGATAGAAAGATCACGAAACAACACAAACACAAGCATACGAATCATGCGATTCCGAATGTTTCTCAAATTCTCAATAACACAACCTTTCTTATTGATTCGTTTGATTTGCCTAGGCTATGGTTCGGGAACCGTTGGTTTCCATTCTTTTCTAGGCCATAAATGTTTGAACTAATAGAACTTGGTAGAAAAATCGCCAAACAACACAAACACAAGCATACGAATCATGCGATTCTGAAAGTTTCTCAAATTCTCAATAACACAACCTTTGTTATTGATTCGTTTGATTTGCCTAGGCTATCGTTTGGGAAACGTTGGTTTCCATTCTTTTTCTAGTCCATAAATGTTTGACCTAATAGAACTTGAAAGAAAGATCACCAAACAACACAAACAAAAGCATACGAATCATGCGATTCCGAATGTTTCTCAAATTCTTAATAACACAACCGTTCTTTTTGATTCGTTTGATTTGCCTAGGCTATTGTTTTGGAACCGTTGGTTTCTATTCTTTTTCTAGACCATAAATCTTTGAACTAATAGAACTTCGTAGAAAATCACCAAAAACACAAACACAAGCATACGAATCATGCGATTCCGAATGTTTCACAAATTCTCAATAACACAACCTTTCTTTTTGATTCGTTTGATTTGCCTAGGCTATGGTTTGGTAACCGTTGGTTTCAATTCTTTTTCTAGTCCAAAAATCTTTGAACTAATAGAACTTCGTAGAAAGATCACCAAACAACACAAACACAAGCATACGAATCATGCGATTCCGAATGTTTCTCAAATTCTCAATAACACAACCTTTCTTTTTGATTCGTTTGATTTGCCTAGGCTATTGTTTTGGAACCGTTGGTTTCTATTCTTTTTCTAGACCATAAATCTTTGAACTAATAGAACTTCGTTGAAAATCACCAAACAACACAAACACAAGCATACGAATCATGCGATTCCGAATGTTTCTCAAATTCTCAATAAAACAACCTTTCTTTTTGATTCGTTTGATTTGCCTAGGCTATCGTTTGGGAACCGTTGGTTTCCATTCTTTTTCTAGTCCATAAATGTTTGAACTATTAGAACTTGGTAGAAAGATCACGAAACAACACAAACACAAGTATACGAATCATGCGATTCCGAATGTTTCTCAAATTCTCAATAACACAACCTTTCTTATTGATTGGTTTGATTTGCTTAGGCTATGGTTTGGGAACCGTTGGTTTCCATTCTTTTTCTAGTCCATAAATGTTTGAACTAATAGAACTTGATAGAAAGATCACGAAACAACACAAACACAAGCATACGAATTCATGCGATTCCGAATGTTTCTCAAATTCTCAATAACACCACCTTTCTTATTGACTCGTTTGATTTGCCTAGGCTATGGTTTGGGAACCGTTGGTTTCCGTTCTTTTTCTAGTCCATAAATGTTTGAACTAATAGAACTTGGTTGAAAGATCACCAAACAATACAAACACAAGCATACGAATCATGCGATTCCGAATGTTTCTCAAATTCTCAATAACACAACCTTTCTTATTGATTCGTTTGATTTGCCTAGGCTATGGTTTGGGAACCGTTGGTTTCCATTCTTTTTCTAGTCCATAAATGTTTGAGCTAATAGAACTTGATAGAAAGATCACGAAACAACACAAACACAAGCATACGAATCATGCGATTCCGAATGTTTCTCAAATTCTCAATAACACATCCTTTCTTATTGATTCGTTTGATTTGCCTAGGCTATGGTTCGGGAACCGTTGGTTTCCATTCTTTTCTAGTCCATAAATGTTTGAACTAATAGAACTTGGTAGAAAGATCACCAAACAACACAAACACAAGCATACGAATCATGCGATTCTGAATGTTTCTCAAATTCTCAATAACACAACCTTTGTTATTGATTCGTTTGATTTGCCTAGGCTATCGTTTGGGAAACGTTGGTTTCCATTCTTTTTCTAGTCCATAAATGTTTGACCTAATAGAACTTGAAAGAAAGATCACCAAACAACACAAACAAAAGCATACGAATCATGCGATTCCGAATGTTTCTCAAATTCTTAATAACACAACCTTTCTTTTTGATTCGTTTGATTTGCCTAGGCTATTGTTTTGGAACCGTTGGTTTCTATTCTTTTTCTAGACCATAAATCTTTGAACTAATAGAACTTCGTAGAAAATCACCAAAAACACAAACACAAGCATACGAATCATGCGATTCCGAATGTTTCTCAAATTCTTAATAACACAACCTTTCTTTTTGATTCGTTTGATTTGCCTAGGCTATGGTTTGGGTACCGTTGGTTTCCATTCTTTTTCTAGTCCAAAAATCTTTGAACTAATAGAACTTCGTAGAATGATCACCAAACAACACAAACAAAAGCATACGAATCATGCGATTCCAATGTTTCTCAAATTCTCAATAACACAACCTTTCTTTTTGATTCGTTTGATTTGCCTAGGCTATTGTTTTGGAACCGTTGGTTTCTATTCTTTTTCTAGACCATAAATCTTTGAACTAATAGAACTTCGTAGAAAATCACCAAACAACACAAACACAAGCATACGAATCATGCGATTCCGAATGTTTCTCAAATTCTCAATAACACAACCTTTGTTATTGATTCGTTTGATTTGCCTAGGCTATCGTTTGGGAAACGTTGGTTTCCATTCTTTTTCTAGTCCATAAATGTTTGACCTATTAGAACTTGAAAGAAGGATCACCAAACAACACAAACACAAGCATACGAATCATGCGATTCCGAATGTTTCACAAATTCTCAATAACACAACCTTTCTTTTTGATTCGTTTGATTTGCCTAGGCTATGGTTTGGGAACCGTTGCTTTCCATTCTTTTTCTAGTCCAAAAATCTTTGAACTAATAAAACTTCGTAGAAAGATCACCAAACAACACAAACACAAGCATACGAATCATGCGATTCCAAATGTTTCTCAAATTCTCAATAACACAACCTTTCTTTTTGATTCGTTTGATTTGCCTAGGCTATTGTTTTGGAACCGTTGGTTTCTATTCTTTTTCTAGACCATAAATCTTTGAACTAATAGAACTTCGTAGAAAATCACCAAACAACACAAACACAAGCATACGAATCATGCGATTCCGAATGTTTCTCAAATTCTCAATAACACAACCTTTGTTATTGATTCGTTTGATTTGCCTAGGCTATCGTTTGGGAAACGTTGGTTTCCATTCTTTTTCTAGTCCATAAATGTTTGACCTATTAGAACTTGAAAGAAAGATCACCAAACAACACAAACACAAGCATACGAATCATGCGATTCCGAATGTTTCACAAATTCTCAATAACACAACCTTTCTTTTTGATTCGTTTGATTTGCCTAGGCTATGCTTTGGGAACCGTTGCTTTCCATTCTTTTTCTAGTCCAAAAATCTTTGAACTAATAAAACTTCGTAGAAAGATCACCAAACAACACAAACACAAGCATACGAATCATGCGATTCCGAATGTTTCTCAAATTCTCAATAACACAACCTTTCTTATTGATTCGTTTGATTTGCCTAGGCTATGGTTCGGGAACCGTTGGTTTCCATTCTTTTCTAGTCCATAAATGTTTGAACTAATAGAACTTGGTAGAAAGATCACCAAACAACACAAACACAAGCATACGAATCATGCGATTCTGAATGTTTCTCAAATTCTCAATAACACAACCTTTGTTATTGATTCGTTTGATTTGCCTAGGCTATCGTTTGGGAAATGTTGGTTTCCATTCTTTTTCTAGTCCATAAATGTTTGACCTAATAGAACTTGAAAGAAAGATCACCAAACAACACAAACAAAACCATACGAATCATGCGATTCCGAATGTTTCTCAAATTCTCAATAAAACAACCTTTCTTTTTGATTCGTTTGATTTGCCTAGGCTATCGTTTGGGAACCGTTGGTTTCCATTCTTTTTCTAGTCCATAAATGTTTGAACTATTAGAACTTGGTAGAAAGATCACGAAACAACACAAACACAAGTATACGAATCATGCGATTCCGAATGTTTCTCAAATTCTCAATAACACAACCTTTCTTATTGATTGGTTTGATTTGCTTAGGCTATGGTTTGGGAACCGTTGGTTTCCATTCTTTTTCTAGTCCATAAATGTTTGAACTAATAGAACTTGATAGAAAGATCACGAAACAACACAAACACAAGCATACGAATTCATGCGATTCCGAATGTTTCTCAAATTCTCAATAACACCACCTTTCTTATTGACTCGTTTGATTTGCCTAGGCTATGGTTTGGGAACCGTTGGTTTCCGTTCTTTTTCTAGTCCATAAATGTATGAACTAATAGAACTTGGTTGAAAGATCACCAAACAATACAAACACAAGCATACGAATCATGCGATTCCGAATGTTTCTCAAATTCTCAATAACACAACCTTTCTTATTGATTCGTTTGATTTGCCTAGGCTATGGTTTGGGAACCGTTGGTTTCCATTCTTTTTCTAGTCCACAAATGTTTGAGCTAATAGAACTTGATAGAAAGATCACGAAACAACACAAACACAAGCATACGAATCATGCGATTCCGAATGTTTCTCAAATTCTCAATAACACATCCTTTCTTATTGATTCGTTTGATTTGCCTAGGCTATGGTTCGGGAACCGTTGGTTTCCATTCTTTTCTAGTCCATAAATGTTTGAACTAATAGAACTTGGTAGAAAGATCACCAAACAACACAAACACAAGCATACGAATCATGCGATTCTGAATGTTTCTCAAATTCTCAATAACACAACCTTTGTTATTGATTCGTTTGATTTGCCAAGGCTATCGTTTGGGAAACGTTGGTTTCCATTCTTTTTCTAGTCCATAAATGTTTGACCTAATAGAACTTGAAAGAAAGATCACCAAACAACACAAACAAAAGCATACGAATCATGCGATTCCGAATGTTTCTCAAATTCTTAATAACACAACCTTTCTTTTTGATTCGTTTGATTTGCCTAGGCTATTGTTTTGGAACCGTTGGTTTCTATTCTTTTTCTAGACCATAAATCTTTGAACTAATAGAACTTCGTAGAAAATCACCAAAAACACAAACACAAGCATACGAATCATGCGATTCCGAATGTTTCTCAAATTCTTAATAACACAACCTTTCTTTTTGATTCGTTTGATTTGCCTAGGCTATGGTTTGGGTACCGTTGGTTTCCATTCTTTTTCTAGTCCAAAAATCTTTGAACTAATAGAACTTCGTAGAATGATCACCAAACAACACAAACAAAAGCATACGAATCATGCGATTCCAATGTTTCTCAAATTCTCAATAACACAACCTTTCTTTTTGATTCGTTTGATTTGCCTAGGCTATTGTTTTGGAACCGTTGGTTTCTATTCTTTTTCTAGACCATAAATCTTTGAACTAATAGAACTTCGTAGAAAATCACCAAACAACACAAACACAAGCATACGAATCATGCGATTCCGAATGTTTCTCAAATTCTCAATAACACAACCTTTGTTATTGATTCGTTTGATTTGCCTAGGCTATCGTTTGGGAAACGTTGGTTTCCATTCTTTTTCTAGTCCATAAATGTTTGACCTATTAGAACTTGAAAGAAGGATCACCAAACAACACAAACACAAGCATACGAATCATGCGATTCCGAATGTTTCACAAATTCTCAATAACACAACCTTTCTTTTTGATTCGTTTGATTTGCCTAGGCTATGGTTTGGGAACCGTTGCTTTCCATTCTTTTTCTAGTCCAAAAATCTTTGAACTAATAAAACTTCGTAGAAAGATCACCAAACAACACAAACACAAGCATACGAATCATGCGATTCCAAATGTTTCTCAAATTCTCAATAACACAACCTTTCTTTTTGATTCGTTTGATTTGCCTAGGCTATTGTTTTGAAACCGTTGGTTTCTATTCTTTTTCTAGACCATAAATCTTTGAACTAATAGAACTTCGTAGAAAATCACCAAACAACACAAACACAAGCATACGAATCATGCGATTCCGAATGTTTCTCAAATTCTCAATAACACAACCTTTGTTATTGATTCGTTTGATTTGCCTAGGCTATCGTTTGGGAAACGTTGGTTTCCATTCTTTTTCTAGTCCATAAATGTTTGACCTATTAGAACTTAAAAGAAAGATCACCAAACAACACAAACACAAGCATACGAATCATGCGATTCCGAATGTTTCACAAATTCTCAATAACACAACCTTTCTTTTTGATTCGTTTGATTTGCCTAGGCTATGCTTTGGGAACCGTTGCTTTCCATTCTTTTTCTAGTCCAAAAATCTTTGAACTAATAAAACTTCGTAGAAAGATCACCAAACAACACAAACACAAGCATACGAATCATGCGATTCCGAATGTTTCTCAAATTCTCAATAACACAACCTTTCTTATTGATTCGTTTGATTTGCCTAGGCTATGGTTCGGGAACCGTTGGTTTCCATTCTTTTCTAGTCCATAAATGTTTGAACTAATAGAACTTGGTAGAAAGATCACCAAACAACACAAACACAAGCATACGAATCATGCGATTCTGAATGTTTCTCAAATTCTCAATAACACAACCTTTGTTATTGATTCGTTTGATTTGCCTAGGCTATCGTTTGGGAAATGTTGGTTTCCATTCTTTTTCTAGTCCATAAATGTTTGACCTAATAGAACTTGAAAGAAAGATCACCAAACAACACAAACAAAACCATACGAATCATGCGATTCCGAATGTTTCTCAAATTCTTAATAACACAACCTTTCTTTTTGATTCGTTTGATTTGCCTAGGCTATTGTTTTGGAACCGTTGGTTTCTATTCTTTTTCTAGACCATAAATCTTTGAACTAATAGAACTTCGTAGAAAATCACCAAAAACACAAACACAAGCATACGAATCATGCGATTCCGAATGTTTCTCATATTCTTAATAACACAACCTTTCTTTTTGATTCGTTTGATTTGCCTAGGCTATGGTTTGGGTACCGTTGGTTTCCATTGTTTTTCTAGTCCAAAAATCTTTGAACTAATAGAACTTCGTAGAATGATCACCAAACAACACAAACACAAGCATACGAATCATGCGATTCCAATGTTTCTCAAATTCTCAATAACACAACCTTTCTTTTTGATTCGTTTGATTTGCCTAGGCTATGGTTTGGGAACCGTTGCTTTCCATGCTTTTTCTAGTCCAAAAATCTTTGAACTAATAAAACTTCGTAGAAAGATCACTAAACAACACAAACACAAGCATACGAATCATGCGATTCCGAATGTTTCTCAAATTCTCAATAACACAACCTTTCTTTTTGATTCGTTTGATTTGCCTAGGCTATTATTTTGGAACCGTTGGTTTCTATTCTTTTTCTAGACCATAAATCTTTGAACTAATAGAACTTCGTAGAAAATCACCAAACAACACAAACACAAGCATACGAATCATGCGATTCCGAATGTTTCTCAAATTCTCAATAACACAACCTTTCTTTTTGATTCGTTTGATTTGCCTAGGCTATTGTTTTGGAACCGTTGGTTTCTATTCTTTTTCTAGACCATAAATCTTTGAACTAATAGAACTTCGTTGAAAATCACCAAACAACACAGACACAAGCATACGAATCATGCGATTCCGAATGTTTCTCAAATTCTCAATAAAACAACCTTTCTTATTGATTCGTTTGATTTGCCTAGGCTATCGTTTGGGAACCGTTGGTTTCCATTCTTTTTCTAGTCCATAAATGTTTGACCTAATAGAACTTGAAAGAAAGATCACCAAACAACACAAACAAAAGCATACGAATCATGCGATTCCGAATGTTTCTCAAATTCTCAATAACACAACCTTTCTTATTGATTGGTTTGATTTGCTTAGGCTATGGTTTGGGAACCGTTGGTTTCCATTCTTTTTCTAGTCCATAAATGTTTGAACTAATAGAACTTGATAGAAAGATCACGAAACAACACAAACACAAGCATACGAATTCATGCGATTCCGAATGTTTCTCAAATTCTCAATAACACCACCTTTCTTATTGACTCGTTTGATTTGCCTAGGCTATGGTTTGGGAACCGTTGGTTTCCGTTCTTTTTCTAGTCCATAAATGTTTGAACTAATAGAACTTGGTTGAAAGATCACCAAACAATACAAACACAAGCATACGAATCATGCGATTCCGAATGTTTCTCAAATTCTCAATAACACAACCTTTCTTATTGATTCGTTTGATTTGCCTAGGCTATGGTTTGGGAACCGTTGGTTTCCATTCTTTTTCTAGTCCATAAATGTTTGAGCTAATAGAACTTGATAGAAAGATCACGAAACAACACAAACACAAGCATACGAATCATGCGATTCCGAATGTTTCTCAAATTCTCAATAACACATCCTTTCTTATTGATTCGTTTGATTTGCCTAGGCTATGGTTCGGGAACCGTTGGTTTCCATTCTTTTCTAGTCCATAAATGTTTGAACTAATAGAACTTGATAGAAAGATCACCAAACAACACAAACACAAGCATACGAATCATGCGATTCTGAATGTTTCTCAAATTCTCAATAACACAACCTTTGTTATTGATTCGTTTGATTTGCCTAGGCTATCGTTTGGGAAACGTTGGTTTCCATTCTTTTTCTAGTCCATAAATGTTTGACCTAATAGAACTTGAAAGAAAGATCACCAAACAACACAAACAAAAGCATACGAATCATGCGATTCCGAATGTTTCTCAAATTCTTAATAACACAACCTTTCTTTTTGATTCGTTTGATTTGCCTAGGCTATTGTTTTGGAACCGTTGGTTTCTATTCTTTTTCTAGACCATAAATCTTTGAACTAATAGAACTTCGTAGAAAATCACCAAAAACACAAACACAAGCATACGAATCATGCGATTCCGAATGTTTCTCAAATTCTTAATAACACAACCTTTCTTTTTGATTCGTTTGATTTGCCTAGGCTATGGTTTGGGTACCGTTGGTTTCCATTCTTTTTCTAGTCCAAAAATCTTTGAACTAATAGAACTTCGTAGAATGATCACCAAACAACACAAACAAAAGCATACGAATCATGCGATTCCAATGTTTCTCAAATTCTCAATAACACAACCTTTCTTTTTGATTCGTTTGATTTGCCTAGGCTATTGTTTTGGAACCGTTGGTTTCTATTCTTTTTCTAGACCATAAATCTTTGAACTAATAGAACTTCGTAGAAAATCACCAAACAACACAAACACAAGCATACGAATCATGCGATTCCGAATGTTTCTCAAATTCTCAATAACACAACCTTTGTTATTGATTCGTTTGATTTGCCTAGGCTATCGTTTGGGAAACGTTGGTTTCCATTCTTTTTCTAGTCCATAAATGTTTGACCTATTAGAACTTGAAAGAAGGATCACCAAACAACACAAACACAAGCATACGAATCATGCGATTCCGAATGTTTCACAAATTCTCAATAACACAACCTTTCTTTTTGATTCGTTTGATTTGCCTAGGCTATGGTTTGGGAACCGTTGCTTTCCATTCTTTTTCTAGTCCAAAAATCTTTGAACTAATAAAACTTCGTAGAAAGATCACCAAACAACACAAACACAAGCATACGAATCATGCGATTCCAAATGTTTCTCAAATTCTCAATAACACAACCTTTCTTTTTGATTCGTTTGATTTGCCTAGGCTATTGTTTTGGAACCGTTGGTTTCTATTCTTTTTCTAGACCATAAATCTTTGAACTAATAGAACTTCGTAGAAAATCACCAAACAACACAAACACAAGCATACGAATCATGCGATTCCGAATGTTTCTCAAATTCTCAATAACACAACCTTTGTTATTGATTCGTTTGATTTGCCTAGGCTATCGTTTGGGAAACGTTGGTTTCCATTCTTTTTCTAGTCCATAAATGTTTGACCTATTAGAACTTGAAAGAAAGATCACCAAACAACACAAACACAAGCATACGAATCATGCGATTCCGAATGTTTCACAAATTCTCAATAACACAACCTTTCTTTTTGATTCGTTTGATTTGCCTAGGCTATGCTTTGGGAACCGTTGCTTTCCATTCTTTTTCTAGTCCAAAAATCTTTGAACTAATAAAACTTCGTAGAAAGATCACCAAACAACACAAACACAAGCATACGAATCATGCGATTCCGAATGTTTCTCAAATTCTCAATAACACAACCTTTCTTATTGATTCGTTTGATTTGCCTAGGCTATGGTTCGGGAACCGTTGGTTTCCATTCTTTTCTAGTCCATAAATGTTTGAACTAATAGAACTTGGTA
The DNA here is from genome assembly GCA_963924305.1 of Polygonum maritimum. Taxonomy (NCBI): domain Eukaryota; kingdom Viridiplantae; phylum Streptophyta; class Magnoliopsida; order Caryophyllales; family Polygonaceae; genus Polygonum; species Polygonum maritimum. Next base: position 21,705,191 of record OZ002730.1, on the reverse strand, counting down.
GAAAGATCACCAAACAACACAAACACAAGCATACGAATCATGCGATTCTGAATGTTTCTCAAATTCTCAATAACACAACCTTTGTTATTGATTCGTTTGATTTGCCTAGGCTATCGTTTGGGAAATGTTGGTTTCCATTCTTTTTCTAGTCCATAAATGTTTGACCTAATAGAACTTGAAAGAAAGATCACCAAACAACACAAACAAAACCATACGAATCATGCGATTCCGAATGTTTCTCAAATTCTCAATAAAACAACCTTTCTTTTTGATTCGTTTGATTTGCCTAGGCTATCGTTTGGGAACCGTTGGTTTCCATTCTTTTTCTAGTCCATAAATGTTTGAACTATTAGAACTTGGTAGAAAGATCACGAAACAACACAAACACAAGTATACGAATCATGCGATTCCGAATGTTTCTCAAATTCTCAATAACACAACCTTTCTTATTGATTGGTTTGATTTGCTTAGGCTATGGTTTGGGAACCGTTGGTTTCCATTCTTTTTCTAGTCCATAAATGTTTGAACTAATAGAACTTGATAGAAAGATCACGAAACAACACAAACACAAGCATACGAATTCATGCGATTCCGAATGTTTCTCAAATTCTCAATAACACCACCTTTCTTATTGACTCGTTTGATTTGCCTAGGCTATGGTTTGTGAACCGTTGGTTTCCGTTCTTTTTCTAGTCCATAAATGTATGAACTAATAGAACTTGGTTGAAAGATCACCAAACAATACAAACACAAGCATACGAATCATGCGATTCCGAATGTTTCTCAAATTCTCAATAACACAACCTTTCTTATTGATTCGTTTGATTTGCCTAGGCTATGGTTTGGGAACCGTTGGTTTCCATTCTTTTTCTAGTCCACAAATGTTTGAGCTAATAGAACTTGATAGAAAGATCACGAAACAACACAAACACAAGCATACGAATCATGCGATTCCGAATGTTTCTCAAATTCTCAATAACACATCCTTTCTTATTGATTCGTTTGATTTGCCTAGGCTATGGTTCGGGAACCGTTGGTTTCCATTCTTTTCTAGTCCATAAATGTTTGAACTAATAGAACTTGGTAGAAAGATCACCAAACAACACAAACACAAGCATACGAATCATGCGATTCTGAATGTTTCTCAAATTCTCAATAACACAACCTTTGTTATTGATTCGTTTGATTTGCCAAGGCTATCGTTTGGGAAACGTTGGTTTCCATTCTTTTTCTAGTCCATAAATGTTTGACCTAATAGAACTTGAAAGAAAGATCACCAAACAACACAAACAAAAGCATACGAATCATGCGATTCCGAATGTTTCTCAAATTCTTAATAACACAACCTTTCTTTTTGATTCGTTTGATTTGCCTAGGCTATTGTTTTGGAACCGTTGGTTTCTATTCTTTTTCTAGACCATAAATCTTTGAACTAATAGAACTTCGTAGAAAATCACCAAAAACACAAACACAAGCATACGAATCATGCGATTCCGAATGTTTCTCAAATTCTTAATAACACAACCTTTCTTTTTGATTCGTTTGATTTGCCTAGGCTATGGTTTGGGTACCGTTGGTTTCCATTCTTTTTCTAGTCCAAAAATCTTTGAACTAATAGAACTTCGTAGAATGATCACCAAACAACACAAACAAAAGCATACGAATCATGCGATTCCAATGTTTCTCAAATTCTCAATAACACAACCTTTCTTTTTGATTCGTTTGATTTGCCTAGGCTATTGTTTTGGAACCGTTGGTTTCTATTCTTTTTCTAGACCATAAATCTTTGAACTAATAGAACTTCGTAGAAAATCACCAAACAACACAAACACAAGCATACGAATCATGCGATTCCGAATGTTTCTCAAATTCTCAATAACACAACCTTTGTTATTGATTCGTTTGATTTGCCTAGGCTATCGTTTGGGAAACGTTGGTTTCCATTCTTTTTCTAGTCCATAAATGTTTGACCTATTAGAACTTGAAAGAAGGATCACCAAACAACACAAACACAAGCATACGAATCATGCGATTCCGAATGTTTCACAAATTCTCAATAACACAACCTTTCTTTTTGATTCGTTTGATTTGCCTAGGCTATGGTTTGGGAACCGTTGCTTTCCATTCTTTTTCTAGTCCAAAAATCTTTGAACTAATAAAACTTCGTAGAAAGATCACCAAACAACACAAACACAAGCATACGAATCATGCGATTCCAAATGTTTCTCAAATTCTCAATAACACAACCTTTCTTTTTGATTCGTTTGATTTGCCTAGGCTATTGTTTTGAAACCGTTGGTTTCTATTCTTTTTCTAGACCATAAATCTTTGAACTAATAGAACTTCGTAGAAAATCACCAAACAACACAAACACAAGCATACGAATCATGCGATTCCGAATGTTTCTCAAATTCTCAATAACACAACCTTTGTTATTGATTCGTTTGATTTGCCTAGGCTATCGTTTGGGAAACGTTGGTTTCCATTCTTTTTCTAGTCCATAAATGTTTGACCTATTAGAACTTGAAAGAAAGATCACCAAACAACACAAACACAAGCATACGAATCATGCGATTCCGAATGTTTCACAAATTCTCAATAACACAACCTTTCTTTTTGATTCGTTTGATTTGCCTAGGCTATGCTTTGGGAACCGTTGCTTTCCATTCTTTTTCTAGTCCAAAAATCTTTGAACTAATAAAACTTCGTAGAAAGATCACCAAACAACACAAACACAAGCATACGAATCATGCGATTCCGAATGTTTCTCAAATTCTCAATAACACAACCTTTCTTATTGATTCGTTTGATTTGCCTAGGCTATGGTTCGGGAACCGTTGGTTTCCATTCTTTTCTAGTCCATAAATGTTTGAACTAATAGAACTTGGTAGAAAGATCACCAAACAACACAAACACAAGCATACGAATCATGCGATTCTGAATGTTTCTCAAATTCTCAATAACACAACCTTTGTTATTGATTCGTTTGATTTGCCTAGGCTATCGTTTGGGAAATGTTGGTTTCCATTCTTTTTCTAGTCCATAAATGTTTGACCTAATAGAACTTGAAAGAAAGATCACCAAACAACACAAACAAAACCATACGAATCATGCGATTCCGAATGTTTCTCAAATTCTTAATAACACAACCTTTCTTTTTGATTCGTTTGATTTGCCTAGGCTATTGTTTTGGAACCGTTGGTTTCTATTCTTTTTCTAGACCATAAATCTTTGAACTAATAGAACTTCGTAGAAAATCACCAAAAACACAAACACAAGCATACGAATCATGCGATTCCGAATGTTTCTCATATTCTTAATAACACAACCTTTCTTTTTGATTCGTTTGATTTGCCTAGGCTATGGTTTGGGTACCGTTGGTTTCCATTGTTTTTCTAGTCCAAAAATCTTTGAACTAATAGAACTTCGTAGAATGATCACCAAACAACACAAACACAAGCATACGAATCATGCGATTCCAATGTTTCTCAAATTCTCAATAACACAACCTTTCTTTTTGATTCGTTTGATTTGCCTAGGCTATGGTTTGGGAACCGTTGCTTTCCATGCTTTTTCTAGTCCAAAAATCTTTGAACTAATAAAACTTCGTAGAAAGATCACTAAACAACACAAACACAAGCATACGAATCATGCGATTCCGAATGTTTCTCAAATTCTCAATAACACAACCTTTCTTTTTGATTCGTTTGATTTGCCTAGGCTATTATTTTGGAACCGTTGGTTTCTATTCTTTTTCTAGACCATAAATCTTTGAACTAATAGAACTTCGTAGAAAATCACCAAACAACACAAACACAAGCATACGAATCATGCGATTCCGAATGTTTCTCAAATTCTCAATAACACAACCTTTCTTTTTGATTCGTTTGATTTGCCTAGGCTATTGTTTTGGAACCGTTGGTTTCTATTCTTTTTCTAGACCATAAATCTTTGAACTAATAGAACTTCGTTGAAAATCACCAAACAACACAGACACAAGCATACGAATCATGCGATTCCGAATGTTTCTCAAATTCTCAATAAAACAACCTTTCTTTTTGATTCGTTTGATTTGCCTAGGCTATTGTTTTGGAACCGTTGGTTTCTATTCTTTTTCTAGACCATAAATCTTTGAACTAATAGAACTTCGTAGAAAATCACCAAACAACACAAACACAAGCATACGAATCATGCGATTCCGAATGTTTCTCAAATTCTCAATAACACAACCTTTGTTATTGATTCGTTTGATTTGCCTAGGCTATCGTTTGGGAAACGTTGGTTTCCATTCTTTTTCTAGTCCATAAATGTTTGACCTATTAGAACTTGAAAGAAGGATCACCAAACAACACAAACACAAGCATACGAATCATGCGATTCCGAATGTTTCACAAATTCTCAATAACACAACCTTTCTTTTTGATTCGTTTGATTTGCCTAGGCTATGGTTTGGGAACCGTTGCTTTCCATTCTTTTTCTAGTCCAAAAATCTTTGAACTAATAAAACTTCGTAGAAAGATCACCAAACAACACAAACACAAGCATACGAATCATGCGATTCCAAATGTTTCTCAAATTCTCAATAACACAACCTTTCTTTTTGATTCGTTTGATTTGCCTAGGCTATTGTTTTGGAACCGTTGGTTTCTATTCTTTTTCTAGACCATAAATCTTTGAACTAATAGAACTTCGTAGAAAATCACCAAACAACACAAACACAAGCATACGAATCATGCGATTCCGAATGTTTCTCAAATTCTCAATAACACAACCTTTGTTATTGATTCGTTTGATTTGCCTAGGCTATCGTTTGGGAAACGTTGGTTTCCATTCTTTTTCTAGTCCATAAATGTTTGACCTATTAGAACTTGAAAGAAAGATCACCAAACAACACAAACACAAGCATACGAATCATGCGATTCCGAATGTTTCACAAATTCTCAATAACACAACCTTTCTTTTTGATTCGTTTGATTTGCCTAGGCTATGCTTTGGGAACCGTTGCTTTCCATTCTTTTTCTAGTCCAAAAATCTTTGAACTAATAAAACTTCGTAGAAAGATCACCAAACAACACAAACACAAGCATACGAATCATGCGATTCCGAATGTTTCTCAAATTCTCAATAACACAACCTTTCTTATTGATTCGTTTGATTTGCCTAGGCTATGGTTCGGGAACCGTTGGTTTCCATTCTTTTCTAGTCCATAAATGTTTGAACTAATAGAACTTGGTAGAAAGATCACCAAACAACACAAACACAAGCATACGAATCATGCGATTCTGAATGTTTCTCAAATTCTCAATAACACAACCTTTGTTATTGATTCGTTTGATTTGCCTAGGCTATCGTTTGGGAAATGTTGGTTTCCATTCTTTTTCTAGTCCATAAATGTTTGACCTAATAGAACTTGAAAGAAAGATCACCAAACAACACAAACAAAACCATACGAATCATGCGATTCCGAATGTTTCTCAAATTCTTAATAACACAACCTTTCTTTTTGATTCGTTTGATTTGCCTAGGCTATTGTTTTGGAACCGTTGGTTTCTATTCTTTTTCTAGACCATAAATCTTTGAACTAATAGAACTTCGTAGAAAATCACCAAAAACACAAACACAAGCATACGAATCATGCGATTCCGAATGTTTCTCATATTCTTAATAACACAACCTTTCTTTTTGATTCGTTTGATTTGCCTAGGCTATGGTTTGGGTACCGTTGGTTTCCATTGTTTTTCTAGTCCAAAAATCTTTGAACTAATAGAACTTCGTAGAATGATCACCAAACAACACAAACACAAGCATACGAATCATGCGATTCCAATGTTTCTCAAATTCTCAATAACACAACCTTTCTTTTTGATTCGTTTGATTTGCCTAGGCTATGGTTTGGGAACCGTTGCTTTCCATGCTTTTTCTAGTCCAAAAATCTTTGAACTAATAAAACTTCGTAGAAAGATCACTAAACAACACAAACACAAGCATACGAATCATGCGATTCCGAATGTTTCTCAAATTCTCAATAACACAACCTTTCTTTTTGATTCGTTTGATTTGCCTAGGCTATTATTTTGGAACCGTTGGTTTCTATTCTTTTTCTAGACCATAAATCTTTGAACTAATAGAACTTCGTAGAAAATCACCAAACAACACAAACACAAGCATACGAATCATGCGATTCCGAATGTTTCTCAAATTCTCAATAACACAACCTTTCTTTTTGATTCGTTTGATTTGCCTAGGCTATTGTTTTGGAACCGTTGGTTTCTATTCTTTTTCTAGACCATAAATCTTTGAACTAATAGAACTTCGTTGAAAATCACCAAACAACACAGACACAAGCATACGAATCATGCGATTCCGAATGTTTCTCAAATTCTCAATAAAACAACCTTTCTTTTTGATTCGTTTGATTTGCCTAGGCTATTGTTTTGGAACCGTTGGTTTCTATTCTTTTTCTAGACCATAAATCTTTGAACTAATAGAACTTCGTAGAAAATCACCAAACAACACAAACACAAGCATACGAATCATGCGATTCCGAATGTTTCTCAAATTCTCAATAACACAACCTTTGTTATTGATTCGTTTGATTTGCCTAGGCTATCGTTTGGGAAACGTTGGTTTCCATTCTTTTTCTAGTCCATAAATGTTTGACCTATTAGAACTTGAAAGAAGGATCACCAAACAACACAAACACAAGCATACGAATCATGCGATTCCGAATGTTTCACAAATTCTCAATAACACAACCTTTCTTTTTGATTCGTTTGATTTGCCTAGGCTATGGTTTGGGAACCGTTGCTTTCCATTCTTTTTCTAGTCCAAAAATCTTTGAACTAATAAAACTTCGTAGAAAGATCACCAAACAACACAAACACAAGCATACGAATCATGCGATTCCAAATGTTTCTCAAATTCTCAATAACACAACCTTTCTTTTTGATTCGTTTGATTTGCCTAGGCTATTGTTTTGGAACCGTTGGTTTCTATTCTTTTTCTAGACCATAAATCTTTGAACTAATAGAACTTCGTAGAAAATCACCAAACAACACAAACACAAGCATACGAATCATGCGATTCCGAATGTTTCTCAAATTCTCAATAACACAACCTTTGTTATTGATTCGTTTGATTTGCCTAGGCTATCGTTTGGGAAACGTTGGTTTCCATTCTTTTTCTAGTCCATAAATGTTTGACCTATTAGAACTTGAAAGAAAGATCACCAAACAACACAAACACAAGCATACGAATCATGCGATTCCGAATGTTTCACAAATTCTCAATAACACAACCTTTCTTTTTGATTCGTTTGATTTGCCTAGGCTATGCTTTGGGAACCGTTGCTTTCCATTCTTTTTCTAGTCCAAAAATCTTTGAACTAATAAAACTTCGTAGAAAGATCACCAAACAACACAAACACAAGCATACGAATCATGCGATTCCGAATGTTTCTCAAATTCTCAATAACACAACCTTTCTTATTGATTCGTTTGATTTGCCTAGGCTATGGTTCGGGAACCGTTGGTTTCCATTCTTTTCTAGTCCATAAATGTTTGAACTAATAGAACTTGGTAGAAAGATCACCAAACAACACAAACACAAGCATACGAATCATGCGATTCTGAATGTTTCTCAAATTCTCAATAACACAACCTTTGTTATTGATTCGTTTGATTTGCCTAGGCTATCGTTTGGGAAATGTTGGTTTCCATTCTTTTTCTAGTCCATAAATGTTTGACCTAATAGAACTTGAAAGAAAGATCACCAAACAACACAAACAAAACCATACGAATCATGCGATTCCGAATGTTTCTCAAATTCTTAATAACACAACCTTTCTTTTTGATTCGTTTGATTTGCCTAGGCTATTGTTTTGGAACCGTTGGTTTCTATTCTTTTTCTAGACCATAAATCTTTGAACTAATAGAACTTCGTAGAAAATCACCAAAAACACAAACACAAGCATACGAATCATGCGATTCCGAATGTTTCTCATATTCTTAATAACACAACCTTTCTTTTTGATTCGTTTGATTTGCCTAGGCTATGGTTTGGGTACCGTTGGTTTCCATTGTTTTTCTAGTCCAAAAATCTTTGAACTAATAGAACTTCGTAGAATGATCACCAAACAACACAAACACAAGCATACGAATCATGCGATTCCAATGTTTCTCAAATTCTCAATAACACAACCTTTCTTTTTGATTCGTTTGATTTGCCTAGGCTATGGTTTGGGAACCGTTGCTTTCCATGCTTTTTCTAGTCCAAAAATCTTTGAACTAATAAAACTTCGTAGAAAGATCACTAAACAACACAAACACAAGCATACGAATCATGCGATTCCGAATGTTTCTCAAATTCTCAATAACACAACCTTTCTTTTTGATTCGTTTGATTTGCCTAGGCTATTATTTTGGAACCGTTGGTTTCTATTCTTTTTCTAGACCATAAATCTTTGAACTAATAGAACTTCGTAGAAAATCACCAAACAACACAAACACAAGCATACGAATCATGCGATTCCGAATGTTTCTCAAATTCTCAATAACACAACCTTTCTTTTTGATTCGTTTGATTTGCCTAGGCTATTGTTTTGGAACCGTTGGTTTCTATTCTTTTTCTAGACCATAAATCTTTGAACTAATAGAACTTCGTTGAAAATCACCAAACAACACAGACACAAGCATACGAATCATGCGATTCCGAATGTTTCTCAAATTCTCAATAAAACAACCTTTCTTATTGATTCGTTTGATTTGCCTAGGCTATCGTTTGGGAACCGTTGGTTTCCATTCTTTTTCTAGTCCATAAATGTTTGACCTAATAGAACTTGAAAGAAAGATCACCAAACAACACAAACAAAAGCATACGAATCATGCGATTCCGAATGTTTCTCAAATTCTCAATAACACAACCTTTCTTATTGATTGGTTTGATTTGCTTAGGCTATGGTTTGGGAACCGTTGGTTTCCATTCTTTTTCTAGTCCATAAATGTTTGAACTAATAGAACTTGATAGAAAGATCACGAAACAACACAAACACAAGCATACGAATTCATGCGATTCCGAATGTTTCTCAAATTCTCAATAACACCACCTTTCTTATTGACTCGTTTGATTTGCCTAGGCTATGGTTTGGGAACCGTTGGTTTCCGTTCTTTTTCTAGTCCATAAATGTTTGAACTAATAGAACTTGGTTGAAAGATCACCAAACAATACAAACACAAGCATACGAATCATGCGATTCCGAATGTTTCTCAAATTCTCAATAACACAACCTTTCTTAATGATTCGTTTGATTTGCCTAGGCTATGGTTTGGGAACCGTTGGTTTCCATTCTTTTTCTAGTCCATAAATGTTTGAGCTAATAGAACTTGATAGAAAGATCACGAAACAACACAAACACAAGCATACGAATCATGCGATTCCGAATGTTTCTCAAATTCTCAATAACACAACCTTTCTTATTGATTCGTTTGATTTGCCTAGGCTATGGTTCGGGAACCGTTGGTTTCCATTCTTTTCTAGTCCATAAATGTTTGAACTAATAGAACTTGGTAGAAAAATCGCCAAACAACACAAACACAAGCATACGAATCATGCGATTCTGAATGTTTCTCAAATTCTCAATAACACAACCTTTGTTATTGATTCGTTTGATTTGCCTAGGCTATCGTTTGGGAAACGTTGGTTTCCATTCTTTTTCTAGTCCATAAATGTTTGACCTAATAGAACTTGAAAGAAAGATCACCAAACAACACAAACAAAACCATACGAATCATGCGATTCCGAATGTTTCTCAAATTCTTAATAACACAACCTTTCTTTTTGATTCGTTTGATTTGCCTAGGCTATTGTTTTGGAACCGTTGGTTTCTATTCTTTTTCTAGACCATAAATCTTTGAACTAATAGAACTTCGTAGAAAATCACCAAAAACACAAACACAAGCATACGAATCATGCGATTCCGAATGTTTCTCATATTCTTAATAACACAACCTTTCTTTTTGATTCGTTTGATTTGCCTAGGCTATGGTTTGGGTACCGTTGGTTTCCATTGTTTTTCTAGTCCAAAAATCTTTGAACTAATAGAACTTCGTAGAATGATCACCAAACAACACAAACACAAGCATACGAATCATGCGATTCCAATGTTTCTCAAATTCTCAATAACACAACCTTTCTTTTTGATTCGTTTGATTTGCCTAGGCTATGGTTTGGGAACCGTTGCTTTCCATGCTTTTTCTAGTCCAAAAATCTTTGAACTAATAAAACTTCGTAGAAAGATCACTAAACAACACAAACACAAGCATACGAATCATGCGATTCCGAATGTTTCTCAAATTCTCAATAACACAACCTTTCTTTTTGATTCGTTTGATTTGCCTAGGCTATTATTTTGGAACCGTTGGTTTCTATTCTTTTTCTAGACCATAAATCTTTGAACTAATAGAACTTCGTAGAAAATCACCAAACAACACAAACACAAGCATACGAATCATGCGATTCCGAATGTTTCTCAAATTCTCAATAACACAACCTTTCTTTTTGATTCGTTTGATTTGCCTAGGCTATTGTTTTGGAACCGTTGGTTTCTATTCTTTTTCTAGACCATAAATCTTTGAACTAATAGAACTTCGTTGAAAATCACCAAACAACACAGACACAAGCATACGAATCATGCGATTCCGAATGTTTCTCAAATTCTCAATAAAACAACCTTTCTTATTGATTCGTTTGATTTGCCTAGGCTATCGTTTGGGAACCGTTGGTTTCCATTCTTTTTCTAGTCCATAAATGTTTGACCTAATAGAACTTGAAAGAAAGATCACCAAACAACACAAACAAAAGCATACGAATCATGCGATTCCGAATGTTTCTCAAATTCTCAATAACACAACCTTTCTTATTGATTGGTTTGATTTGCTTAGGCTATGGTTTGGGAACCGTTGGTTTCCATTCTTTTTCTAGTCCATAAATGTTTGAACTAATAGAACTTGATAGAAAGATCACGAAACAACACAAACACAAGCATACGAATTCATGCGATTCCGAATGTTTCTCAAATTCTCAATAACACCACCTTTCTTATTGACTCGTTTGATTTGCCTAGGCTATGGTTTGGGAACCGTTGGTTTCCGTTCTTTTTCTAGTCCATAAATGTTTGAACTAATAGAACTTGGTTGAAAGATCACCAAACAATACAAACACAAGCATACGAATCATGCGATTCCGAATGTTTCTCAAATTCTCAATAACACAACCTTTCTTAATGATTCGTTTGATTTGCCTAGGCTATGGTTTGGGAACCGTTGGTTTCCATTCTTTTTCTAGTCCATAAATGTTTGAGCTAATAGAACTTGATAGAAAGATCACGAAACAACACAAACACAAGCATACGAATCATGCGATTCCGAATGTTTCTCAAATTCTCAATAACACAACCTTTCTTATTGATTCGTTTGATTTGCCTAGGCTATGGTTCGGGAACCGTTGGTTTCCATTCTTTTCTAGTCCATAAATGTTTGAACTAATAGAACTTGGTAGAAAAATCGCCAAACAACACAAACACAAGCATACGAATCATGCGATTCTGAATGTTTCTCAAATTCTCAATAACACAACCTTTGTTATTGATTCGTTTGATTTGCCTAGGCTATCGTTTGGGAAACGTTGGTTTCCATTCTTTTTCTAGTCCATAAATGTTTGACCTAATAGAACTTGAAAGAAAGATCACCAAACAACACAAACAAAAGCATACGAATCATGCGATTCCGAATGTTTCTCAAATTCTTAGTAACACAACCGTTCTTTTTGATTCGTTTGATTTGCCTAGGCTATTGTTTTGGAACCGTTGGTTTCTATTCTTTTTCTAGACCATAAATCTTTGAACTAATAGAACTTCGTAGAAAATCACCAAAAACACAAACACAAGCATACGAATCATGCGATTCCGAATGTTTCACAAATTCTCAATAACACAACCTTTCTTTTTGATTCGTTTGATTTGCCTAGGCTATGGTTTGGTAACCATTGGTTTCAATTCTTTTTCTAGTCCAAAAATCTTTGAACTAATAGAACTTCGTAGAAAGATCACCAAACAACACAAACACAAGCATACGAATCATGCGATTCCGAATGTTTCTCAAATTCTCAATAACACAACCTTTCTTTTTGATTCGTTTGATTTGCCTAGGCTATTGTTTTGGAACCGTTGGTTTCTATTCTTTTTCTAGACCATAAATCTTTGAACTAATAGAACTTCGTTGAAAATCACCAAACAACACAAACACAAGCATACGAATCATGCGATTCCGAATGTTTCTCAAATTCTCAATAAAACAACCTTTCTTTTTGATTCGTTTGATTTGCCTAGGCTATCGTTTGGGAACCGTTGGTTTCCATTCTTTTTCTAGTCCATAAATGTTTGAACTATTAGAACTTGGTAGAAAGATCACGAAACAACACAAACACAAGTATACGAATCATGCGATTCCGAATGTTTCTCAAATTCTCAATAACACAACCTTTCTTATTGATTGGTTTGATTTGCTTAGGCTATGGTTTGGGAACCGTTGGTTTCCATTCTTTTTCTAGTCCATAAATGTTTGAACTAATAGAACTTGATAGAAAGATCACGAAACAACACAAACACAAGCATACGAATTCATGCGATTCCGAATGTTTCTCAAATTCTCAATAACACCACCTTTCTTATTGACTCGTTTGATTCGCCTAGGCTATGGTTTGGGAACCGTTGGTTTCCGTTCTTTTTCTAGTCCATAAATGTTTGAACTAATAGAACTTGGTTGAAAGATCACCAAACAACACAAACAAAACCATACGAATCATGCGATTCCGAATGTTTCTCAAATTCTTAATAACACAACCTTTCTTTTTGATTCGTTTGATTTGCCTAGGCTATTGTTTTGGAACCGTTGGTTTCTATTCTTTTTCTAGACCATAAATCTTTGAACTAATAGAACTTCGTAGAAAATCACCAAAAACACAAACACAAGCATACGAATCATGCGATTCCGAATGTTTCTCATATTCTTAATAACACAACCTTTCTTTTTGATTCGTTTGATTTGCCTAGGCTATGGTTTGGGTACCGTTGGTTTCCATTGTTTTTCTAGTCCAAAAATCTTTGAACTAATAGAACTTCGTAGAATGATCACCAAACAACACAAACACAAGCATACGAATCATGCGATTCCAATGTTTCTCAAATTCTCAATAACACAACCTTTCTTTTTGATTCGTTTGATTTGCCTAGGCTATGGTTTGGGAACCGTTGCTTTCCATGCTTTTTCTAGTCCAAAAATCTTTGAACTAATAAAACTTCGTAGAAAGATCACTAAACAACACAAACACAAGCATACGAATCATGCGATTCCGAATGTTTCTCAAATTCTCAATAACACAACCTTTCTTTTTGATTCGTTTGATTTGCCTAGGCTATTATTTTGGAACCGTTGGTTTCTATTCTTTTTCTAGACCATAAATCTTTGAACTAATAGAACTTCGTAGAAAATCACCAAACAACACAAACACAAGCATACGAATCATGCGATTCCGAATGTTTCTCAAATTCTCAATAACACAACCTTTCTTTTTGATTCGTTTGATTTGCCTAGGCTATTGTTTTGGAACCGTTGGTTTCTATTCTTTTTCTAGACCATAAATCTTTGAACTAATAGAACTTCGTTGAAAATCACCAAACAACACAGACACAAGCATACGAATCATGCGATTCCGAATGTTTCTCAAATTCTCAATAAAACAACCTTTCTTATTGATTCGTTTGATTTGCCTAGGCTATCGTTTGGGAACCGTTGGTTTCCATTCTTTTTCTAGTCCATAAATGTTTGACCTAATAGAACTTGAAAGAAAGATCACCAAACAACACAAACAAAAGCATACGAATCATGCGATTCCGAATGTTTCTCAAATTCTCAATAACACAACCTTTCTTATTGATTGGTTTGATTTGCTTAGGCTATGGTTTGGGAACCGTTGGTTTCCATTCTTTTTCTAGTCCATAAATGTTTGAACTAATAGAACTTGATAGAAAGATCACGAAACAACACAAACACAAGCATACGAATTCATGCGATTCCGAATGTTTCTCAAATTCTCAATAACACCACCTTTCTTATTGACTCGTTTGATTTGCCTAGGCTATGGTTTGGGAACCGTTGGTTTCCGTTCTTTTTCTAGTCCATAAATGTTTGAACTAATAGAACTTGGTTGAAAGATCACCAAACAATACAAACACAAGCATACGAATCATGCGATTCCGAATGTTTCTCAAATTCTCAATAACACAACCTTTCTTAATGATTCGTTTGATTTGCCTAGGCTATGGTTTGGGAACCGTTGGTTTCCATTCTTTTTCTAGTCCATAAATGTTTGAGCTAATAGAACTTGATAGAAAGATCACGAAACAACACAAACACAAGCATACGAATCATGCGATTCCGAATGTTTCTCAAATTCTCAATAACACAACCTTTCTTATTGATTCGTTTGATTTGCCTAGGCTATGGTTCGGGAACCGTTGGTTTCCATTCTTTTCTAGTCCATAAATGTTTGAACTAATAGAACTTGGTAGAAAAATCGCCAAACAACACAAACACAAGCATACGAATCATGCGATTCTGAATGTTTCTCAAATTCTCAATAACACAACCTTTGTTATTGATTCGTTTGATTTGCCTAGGCTATCGTTTGGGAAACGTTGGTTTCCATTCTTTTTCTAGTCCATAAATGTTTGACCTAATAGAACTTGAAAGAAAGATCACCAAACAACACAAACAAAAGCATACGAATCATGCGATTCCGAATGTTTCTCAAATTCTTAGTAACACAACCGTTCTTTTTGATTCGTTTGATTTGCCTAGGCTATTGTTTTGGAACCGTTGGTTTCTATTCTTTTTCTAGACCATAAATCTTTGAACTAATAGAACTTCGTAGAAAATCACCAAAAACACAAACACAAGCATACGAATCATGCGATTCCGAATGTTTCACAAATTCTCAATAACACAACCTTTCTTTTTGATTCGTTTGATTTGCCTAGGCTATGGTTTGGTAACCATTGGTTTCAATTCTTTTTCTAGTCCAAAAATCTTTGAACTAATAGAACTTCGTAGAAAGATCACCAAACAACACAAACACAAGCATACGAATCATGCGATTCCGAATGTTTCTCAAATTCTCAATAACACAACCTTTCTTTTTGATTCGTTTGATTTGCCTAGGCTATTGTTTTGGAACCGTTGGTTTCTATTCTTTTTCTAGACCATAAATCTTTGAACTAATAGAACTTCGTTGAAAATCACCAAACAACACAAACACAAGCATACGAATCATGCGATTCCGAATGTTTCTCAAATTCTCAATAAAACAACCTTTCTTTTTGATTCGTTTGATTTGCCTAGGCTATCGTTTGGGAACCGTTGGTTTCCATTCTTTTTCTAGTCCATAAATGTTTGAACTATTAGAACTTGGTAGAAAGATCACGAAACAACACAAACACAAGTATACGAATCATGCGATTCCGAATGTTTCTCAAATTCTCAATAACACAACCTTTCTTATTGATTGGTTTGATTTGCTTAGGCTATGGTTTGGGAACCGTTGGTTTCCATTCTTTTTCTAGTCCATAAATGTTTGAACTAATAGAACTTGATAGAAAGATCACGAAACAACACAAACACAAGCATACGAATTCATGCGATTCCGAATGTTTCTCAAATTCTCAATAACACCACCTTTCTTATTGACTCGTTTGATTCGCCTAGGCTATGGTTTGGGAACCGTTGGTTTCCGTTCTTTTTCTAGTCCATAAATGTTTGAACTAATAGAACTTGGTTGAAAGATCACCAAACAATACAAACACAAGCATACGAATCATGCGATTCCGAATGTTTCTCAAATTCTCAATAACACAACCTTTCTTAATGATTCGTTTGATTTGCCTAGGCTATGGTTTGGGAACCGTTGGTTTCCATTCTTTTTCTAGTCCATAAATGTTTGAGCTAATCGAACTTGATAGAAAGATCACGAAACAACACAAACACAAGCATACGAATCATGCGATTCCGAATGTTTCTCAAATTCTCAATAACACAACCTTTCTTATTGATTCGTTTGATTTGCCTAGGCTATGGTTCGGGAACCGTTGGTTTCCATTCTTTTCTAGTCCATAAATGTTTGAACTAATAGAACTTGGTAGAAAAATCGCCAAACAACACAAACACAAGCATACGAATCATGCGATTCTGAATGTTTCTCAAATTCTCAATAACACAACCTTTGTTATTGATTCGTTTGATTTGCCTAGGCTATCGTTTGGGAAACGTTGGTTTCCATTCTTTTTCTAGTCCATAAATGTTTGACCTAATAGAACTTGAAAGAAAGATCACCAAACAACACAAACAAAAGCATACGAATCATGCGATTCCGAATGTTTCTCAAATTCTTAATAACACAACCGTTCTTTTTGATTCGTTTGATTTGCCTAGGCTATTGTTTTGGAACCGTTGGTTTCTATTCTATTTCTAGACCATAAATCTTTGAACTAATAGAACTTCGTAGAAAATCACCAAAAACACAAACACAAGCATACGAATCATGCGATTCCGAATGTTTCACAAATTCTCAATAACACAACCTTTCTTTTTGATTCGTTTGATTTGCCTAGGCTATGGTTTGGTAACCGTTGGTTTCAATTCTTTTTCTAGTCCAAAAATCTTTGAACTAATAGAACTTCGTAGAAAGATCACCAAACAACACAAACACAAGCATACGAATCATGCGATTCCGAATGTTTCTCAAATTCTCAATAACACAACCTTTCTTTTTGATTCGTTTGATTTGCCTAGGCTATTGTTTTGGAACCGTTGGTTTCTATTCTTTTTCTAGACCATAAATCTTTGAACTAATAGAACTTCGTTGAAAATCACCAAACAACACAAAGACAAGCATACGAATCATGCGATTCCGAATGTTTCTCAAATTCTCAATAAAACAACCTTTCTTTTTGATTCGTTTGATTTGCCTAGGCTATCGTTTGGGAACCGTTGGTTTCCATTCTTTTTCTAGTCCATAAATGTTTGAACTATTAGAACTTGGTAGAAAGATCACGAAACAACACAAACACAAGTATACGAATCATGCGATTCCGAATGTTTCTCAAATTCTCAATAACACAACCTTTCTTATTGATTGGTTTGATTTGCTTAGGCTATGGTTTGGGAACCGTTGGTTTCCATTCTTTTTCTAGTCCATAAATGTTTGAACTAATAGAACTTGATAGAAAGATCACGAAACAACACAAACACAAGCATACGAATTCATGCGATTCCGAATGTTTCTCAAATTCTCAATAACACCACCTTTCTTATTGACTCGTTTGATTTGCCTAGGCTATGGTTTGGGAACCGTTGGTTTCCGTTCTTTTTCTAGTCCATAAATGTTTGAACTAATAGAACTTGGTTGAAAGATCACCAAACAATACAAACACAAGCATACGAATCATGCGATTCCGAATGTTTCTCAAATTCTCAATAACACAACCTTTCTTATTGATTCGTTTGATTTGCCTAGGCTATGGTTTGGGAACCGTTGGTTTCCATTCTTTTTCTAGTCCATAAATGTTTGAGCTAATAGAACTTGATAGAAAGATCACGAAACAACACAAACACAAGCATACGAATCATGCGATTCCGAATGTTTCTCAAATTCTCAATAACACATCCTTTCTTATTGATTCGTTTGATTTGCCTAGGCTATGGTTCGGGAACCGTTGGTTTCCATTCTTTTCTAGTCCATAAATGTTTGAACTAATAGAACTTGGTAGAAAGATCACCAAACAACACAAACACAAGCATACGAATCATGCGATTCTGAATGTTTCTCAAATTCTCAATAACACAACCTTTGTTATTGATTCGTTTGATTTGCCTAGGCTATCGTTTGGGAAACGTTGGTTTCCATTCTTTTTCTAGTCCATAAATGTTTGACCTAATAGAACTTGAAAGAAAGATCACCAAACAACACAAACAAAAGCATACGAATCATGCGATTCCGAATGTTTCTCAAATTCTTAATAACACAACCTTTCTTTTTGATTCGTTTGATTTGCCTAGGCTATTGTTTTGGAACCGTTGGTTTCTATTCTTTTTCTAGACCATAAATCTTTGAACTAATAGAACTTCGTAGAAAATCACCAAAAACACAAACACAAGCATACGAATCATGCGATTCCGAATGTTTCTCAAATTCTTAATAACACAACCTTTCTTTTTGATTCGTTTGATTTGCCTAGGCTATGGTTTGGGTACCGTTGGTTTCCATTCTTTTTCTAGTCCAAAAATCTTTGAACTAATAGAACTTCGTAGAATGATCACCAAACAACACAAACACAAGCATACGAATCATGCGATTCCAATGTTTCTCAAATTCTCAATAACACAACCTTTCTTTTTGATTCGTTTGATTTGCCTAGGCTATTGTTTTGGAACCGTTGGTTTCTATTCTTTTTCTAGACCATAAATCTTTGAACTAATAGAACTTCGTAGAAAATCACCAAACAACACAAACACAAGCATACGAATCATGCGATTCCGAATGTTTCTCAAATTCTCAATAACACAACCTTTGTTATTGATTCGTTTGATTTGCCTAGGCTATCGTTTGGGAAACGTTGGTTTCCATTCTTTTTCTAGTCCATAAATGTTTGACCTATTAGAACTTGAAAGAAGGATCACCAAACAACACAAACACAAGCATACGAATCATGCGATTCCGAATGTTTCACAAATTCTCAATAACACAACCTTTCTTTTTGATTCGTTTGATTTGCCTAGGCTATGGTTTGGGAACCGTTGCTTTCCATTCTTTTTCTAGTCCAAAAATCTTTGAACTAATAAAACTTCGTAGAAAGATCACCAAACAACACAAACACAAGCATACGAATCATGCGATTCCAAATGTTTCTCAAATTCTCAATAACACAACCTTTCTTTTTGATTCGTTTGATTTGCCTAGGCTATTGTTTTGGAACCGTTGGTTTCTATTCTTTTTCTAGACCATAAATCTTTGAACTAATAGAACTTCGTAGAAAATCACCAAACAACACAAACTAAAGCATACGAATCATGCGATTCCGAATGTTTCTCAAATTCTCAATAACACAACCTTTGTTATTGATTCGTTTGATTTGCCTAGGCTATCGTTTGGGAAACGTTGGTTTCCATTCTTTTTCTAGTCCATAAATGTTTGACCTATTAGAACTTGAAAGAAAGATCACCAAACAACACAAACACAAGCATACGAATCATGCGATTCCGAATGTTTCACAAATTCTCAATAACACAACCTTTCTTTTTGATTCGTTTGATTTGCCTAGGCTATGGTTTGGGAACCGTTGCTTTCCATTCTTTTTCTAGTCCAAAAATCTTTGAACTAATAAAACTTCGTAGAAAGATCACCAAACAACACAAACACAAGCATACGAATCATGCGATTCCGAATGTTTCTCAAATTCTCAATAACACAACCTTTCTTATTGATTCGTTTGATTTGCCTAGGCTATGGTTCGGGAACCGTTGGTTTCCATTCTTTTCTAGTCCATAAATGTTTGAACTAATAGAACTTGGTAGAAAGATCACCAAACAACACAAACACAAGCATACGAATCATGCGATTCTGAATGTTTCTCAAATTCTCAATAACACAACCTTTGTTATTGATTCGTTTGATTTGCCTAGGCTATCGTTTGGGAAACGTTGGTTTCCATTCTTTTTCTAGTCCATAAATGTTTGACCTAATAGAACTTGAAAGAAAGATCACCAAACAACACAAACAAAAGCATACGAATCATGCGATTCCGAATGTTTCTCAAATTCTCAATAACACAACCTTTGTTATTGATTCGTTTGATTTGCCTAGGCTATCGTTTGGGAAACGTTGGTTTCCATTCTTTTTCTACTCCATAAATGTTTGACCTATTAGAACTTGAAAGAAAGATCACCAAACAACACAAACACAAGCATACTAATCATGCGATTCCGAATGTTTCACAAATTCTCAATAACACAACCTTTCTTTTTGATTCGTTTGATTTGCCTAGGCTATGGTTTGGTAACCGTTGGTTTCAATTCTTTTTCTAGTCCAAAAATCTTTGAACTAATAGAACTTCGTAGAAAGATCACCAAACAACACAAACACAAGCATACGAATCATGCGATTCCGAATGTTTCTCAAATTCTCAATAACACAACCTTTCTTTTTGATTCGTTAGATTTGCATAGGCTATTGTTTTGGAACCGTTGGTTTCTATTCTTTTTCTAGACCATAAATCTTTGAACTAATAGAACTTTGTTGAAAATCACCAAACAACACAAACACAAGCATACGAATCATGCGATTCCGAATGTTTCTCAAGTTCTCAATAAAACAACCTTTCTTTTTGATTCGTTTGATTTGCCTAGGCTATCGTTTGGGAACCGTTGGTTTCCATTCTTTTTCTAGTCCATAAATGTTTGAACTATTAGAACTTGGTAGAAAGATCACGAAACAACACAAACACAAGTATACGAATCATGCGATTCCGAATGTTTCTCAAATTCTCAATAACACAACCTTTCTTATTGATTGGTTTGATTTGCTTAGGCTATGGTTTGGGAACCGTTGGTTTCCATTCTTTTTCTAGTCCATAAATGTTTGAACTAATAGAACTTGATAGAAAGATCACGAAACAACACAAACACAAGCATACGAATTCATGCGATTCCGAATGTTTCTCAAATTCTCAATAACACCACCTTTCTTATTGACTCGTTTGATTTGCCTAGGCTATGGTTTGGGAACCGTTGGTTTCCGTTCTTTTTCTAGTCCATAAATGTTTGAACTAATAGAACTTGGTTGAAAGATCACCAAACAATACAAACACAAGCATACGAATCATGCGATTCCGAATGTTTCTCAAATTCTCAATAACACAACCTTTCTTATTGATTCGTTTGATTTGCCTAGGCTATGGTTTGGGAACCGTTGGTTTCCATTCTTTTTCTAGTCCATAAATGTTTGAGCTAATAGAACTTGATAGAAAGATCACGAAACAACACAAACACAAGGATACGAATCATGCGATTCCGAATGTTTCTCAAATTCTCAATAACACAACCTTTCTTATTGATTCGTTTGATTTGCCTAGGCTATGGTTCGGGAACCGTTGGTTTCCATTCTTTTCTAGTCCATAAATGTTTGAACTAATAGAACTTGGTAGAAAAATCGCCAAACAACACAAACACAAGCATACGAATCATGCGATTCTGAATGTTTCTCAAATTCTCAATAACACAACCTTTGTTATTGATTCGTTTGATTTGCCTAGGCTATCGTTTGGGAAACGTTGGTTTCCATTCTTTTTCTAGTCCATAAATGTTTGACCTAATAGAACTTGAAAGAAAGATCACCAAACAACACAAACAAAAGCATACGAATCATGCGATTCCGAATGTTTCTCAAATTCTTAATAACACAACCGTTCTTTTTGATTCGTTTGATTTGCCTAGGCTATTGTTTTGGAACCGTTGGTTTCTATTCTTTTTCTAGACCATAAATCTTTGAACTAATAGAACTTCGTAGAAAATCACCAAAAACACAAACACAAGCATACGAATCATGCGATTCCGAATGTTTCACAAATTCTCAATAACACAACCTTTCTTTTTGATTCGTTTGATTTGCCTAGGCTATGGTTTGGTAACCGTTGGTTTCAATTCTTTTTCTAGTCCAAAAATCTTTGAACTAATAGAACTTCGTAGAAAGATCACCAAACAACACAAACACAAGCATACGAATCATGCGATTCCGAATGTTTCTCAAATTCTCAATAACACAACCTTTCTTTTTGATTCGTTTGATTTGCCTAGGCTATTGTTTTGGAACCGTTGGTTTCTATTCTTTTTCTAGACCATAAATCTTTGAACTAATAGAACTTCGTTGAAAATCACCAAACAACACAAACACAAGCATACGAATCATGCGATTCCGAATGTTTCTCAAATTCTCAATAAAACAACCTTTCTTTTTGATTCGTTTGATTTGCCTAGGCTATTGTTTTGGAACCGTTGGTTTCTATTCTTTTTCTAGACCATAAATCTTTGAACTAATAGAACTTCGTAGAAAATCACCAAACAACACAAACACAAGCATACGAATCATGCGATTCCGAATGTTTCTCAAATTCTCAATAACACAACCTTTTTTATTGATTCGTTTGATTTGCCTAGGCTATCGTTTGGGAAACGTTGGTTTCCATTCTTTTTCTAGTCCATAAATGTTTGACCTATTAGAACTTGAAAGAAGGATCACCAAACAACACAAACACAAGCATACGAATCATGCGATTCCGAATGTTTCACAAATTCTCAATAACACAACCTTTCTTTTTGATTCGTTTGATTTGCCTAGGCTATGGTTTGGGAACCGTTGCTTTCCATTCTTTTTCTAGTCCAAAAATCTTTGAACTAATAAAACTTCGTAGAAAGATCACCAAACAACACAAACACAAGCATACGAATCATGCGATTCCAAATGTTTCTCAAATTCTCAATAACACAACCTTTCTTTTTGATTCGTTTGATTTGCCTAGGCTATTGTTTTGGAACCGTTGGTTTCTATTCTTTTTCTAGACCATAAATCTTTGAACTAATAGAACTTCGTAGAAAATCACCAAACAACACAAACTAAAGCATACGAATCATGCGATTCCGAATGTTTCTCAAATTCTCAATAACACAACCTTTGTTATTGATTCGTTTGATTTGCCTAGGCTATCGTTTGGGAAACGTTGGTTTCCATTCTTTTTCTAGTCCATAAATGTTTGACCTATTAGAACTTGAAAGAAAGATCACCAAACAACACAAACACAAGCATACGAATCATGCGATTCCGAATGTTTCACAAATTCTCAATAACACAACCTTTCTTTTTGATTCGTTTGATTTGCCTAGGCTATGGTTTGGGAACCGTTGCTTTCCATTCTTTTTCTAGTCCAAAAATCTTTGAACTAATAAAACTTCGTAGAAAGATCACCAAACAACACAAACACAAGCATACGAATCATGCGATTCCGAATGTTTCTCAAATTCTCAATAACACAACCTTTCTTATTGATTCGTTTGATTTGCCTAGGCTATGGTTCGGGAACCGTTGGTTTCCATTCTTTTCTAGTCC
Organism: Polygonum maritimum; assembly: GCA_963924305.1. Taxonomy (NCBI): domain Eukaryota; kingdom Viridiplantae; phylum Streptophyta; class Magnoliopsida; order Caryophyllales; family Polygonaceae; genus Polygonum; species Polygonum maritimum. Next base: position 21,681,929 of record OZ002730.1, on the reverse strand, counting down.
ATAAATGTTTGAACTAATAGAACTTGGTAGAAAGATCACCAAACAACACAAACACAAGCATACGAATCATGCGATTCTGAATGTTTCTCAAATTCTCAATAACACAACCTTTGTTATTGATTCGTTTGATTTGCCTAGGCTATCGTTTGGGAAACGTTGGTTTCCATTCTTTTTCTAGTCCATAAATGTTTGACCTAATAGAACTTGAAAGAAAGATCACCAAACAACACAAACAAAAGCATACGAATCATGCGATTCCGAATGTTTCTCAAATTCTCAATAACACAACCTTTGTTATTGATTCGTTTGATTTGCCTAGGCTATCGTTTGGGAAACGTTGGTTTCCATTCTTTTTCTACTCCATAAATGTTTGACCTATTAGAACTTGAAAGAAAGATCACCAAACAACACAAACACAAGCATACTAATCATGCGATTCCGAATGTTTCACAAATTCTCAATAACACAACCTTTCTTTTTGATTCGTTTGATTTGCCTAGGCTATGGTTTGGTAACCGTTGGTTTCAATTCTTTTTCTAGTCCAAAAATCTTTGAACTAATAGAACTTCGTAGAAAGATCACCAAACAACACAAACACAAGCATACGAATCATGCGATTCCGAATGTTTCTCAAATTCTCAATAACACAACCTTTCTTTTTGATTCGTTAGATTTGCATAGGCTATTGTTTTGGAACCGTTGGTTTCTATTCTTTTTCTAGACCATAAATCTTTGAACTAATAGAACTTTGTTGAAAATCACCAAACAACACAAACACAAGCATACGAATCATGCGATTCCGAATGTTTCTCAAGTTCTCAATAAAACAACCTTTCTTTTTGATTCGTTTGATTTGCCTAGGCTATCGTTTGGGAACCGTTGGTTTCCATTCTTTTTCTAGTCCATAAATGTTTGAACTATTAGAACTTGGTAGAAAGATCACGAAACAACACAAACACAAGTATACGAATCATGCGATTCCGAATGTTTCTCAAATTCTCAATAACACAACCTTTCTTATTGATTGGTTTGATTTGCTTAGGCTATGGTTTGGGAACCGTTGGTTTCCATTCTTTTTCTAGTCCATAAATGTTTGAACTAATAGAACTTGATAGAAAGATCACGAAACAACACAAACACAAGCATACGAATTCATGCGATTCCGAATGTTTCTCAAATTCTCAATAACACCACCTTTCTTATTGACTCGTTTGATTTGCCTAGGCTATGGTTTGGGAACCGTTGGTTTCCGTTCTTTTTCTAGTCCATAAATGTTTGAACTAATAGAACTTGGTTGAAAGATCACCAAACAATACAAACACAAGCATACGAATCATGCGATTCCGAATGTTTCTCAAATTCTCAATAAAACAACCTTTCTTTTTGATTCGTTTGATTTGCCTAGGCTATTGTTTTGGAACCGTTGGTTTCTATTCTTTTTCTAGACCATAAATCTTTGAACTAATAGAACTTCGTAGAAAATCACCAAACAACACAAACACAAGCATACGAATCATGCGATTCCGAATGTTTCTCAAATTCTCAATAACACAACCTTTTTTATTGATTCGTTTGATTTGCCTAGGCTATCGTTTGGGAAACGTTGGTTTCCATTCTTTTTCTAGTCCATAAATGTTTGACCTATTAGAACTTGAAAGAAGGATCACCAAACAACACAAACACAAGCATACGAATCATGCGATTCCGAATGTTTCACAAATTCTCAATAACACAACCTTTCTTTTTGATTCGTTTGATTTGCCTAGGCTATGGTTTGGGAACCGTTGCTTTCCATTCTTTTTCTAGTCCAAAAATCTTTGAACTAATAAAACTTCGTAGAAAGATCACCAAACAACACAAACACAAGCATACGAATCATGCGATTCCAAATGTTTCTCAAATTCTCAATAACACAACCTTTCTTTTTGATTCGTTTGATTTGCCTAGGCTATTGTTTTGGAACCGTTGGTTTCTATTCTTTTTCTAGACCATAAATCTTTGAACTAATAGAACTTCGTAGAAAATCACCAAACAACACAAACTAAAGCATACGAATCATGCGATTCCGAATGTTTCTCAAATTCTCAATAACACAACCTTTGTTATTGATTCGTTTGATTTGCCTAGGCTATCGTTTGGGAAACGTTGGTTTCCATTCTTTTTCTAGTCCATAAATGTTTGACCTATTAGAACTTGAAAGAAAGATCACCAAACAACACAAACACAAGCATACGAATCATGCGATTCCGAATGTTTCACAAATTCTCAATAACACAACCTTTCTTTTTGATTCGTTTGATTTGCCTAGGCTATGGTTTGGGAACCGTTGCTTTCCATTCTTTTTCTAGTCCAAAAATCTTTGAACTAATAAAACTTCGTAGAAAGATCACCAAACAACACAAACACAAGCATACGAATCATGCGATTCCGAATGTTTCTCAAATTCTCAATAACACAACCTTTCTTATTGATTCGTTTGATTTGCCTAGGCTATGGTTCGGGAACCGTTGGTTTCCATTCTTTTCTAGTCCATAAATGTTTGAACTAATAGAACTTGGTAGAAAGATCACCAAACAACACAAACACAAGCATACGAATCATGCGATTCTGAATGTTTCTCAAATTCTCAATAACACAACCTTTGTTATTGATTCGTTTGATTTGCCTAGGCTATCGTTTGGGAAACGTTGGTTTCCATTCTTTTTCTAGTCCATAAATGTTTGACCTAATAGAACTTGAAAGAAAGATCACCAAACAACACAAACAAAAGCATACGAATCATGCGATTCCGAATGTTTCTCAAATTCTCAATAACACAACCTTTGTTATTGATTCGTTTGATTTGCCTAGGCTATCGTTTGGGAAACGTTGGTTTCCATTCTTTTTCTACTCCATAAATGTTTGACCTATTAGAACTTGAAAGAAAGATCACCAAACAACACAAACACAAGCATACTAATCATGCGATTCCGAATGTTTCACAAATTCTCAATAACACAACCTTTCTTTTTGATTCGTTTGATTTGCCTAGGCTATGGTTTGGTAACCGTTGGTTTCAATTCTTTTTCTAGTCCAAAAATCTTTGAACTAATAGAACTTCGTAGAAAGATCACCAAACAACACAAACACAAGCATACGAATCATGCGATTCCGAATGTTTCTCAAATTCTCAATAACACAACCTTTCTTTTTGATTCGTTAGATTTGCATAGGCTATTGTTTTGGAACCGTTGGTTTCTATTCTTTTTCTAGACCATAAATCTTTGAACTAATAGAACTTTGTTGAAAATCACCAAACAACACAAACACAAGCATACGAATCATGCGATTCCGAATGTTTCTCAAGTTCTCAATAAAACAACCTTTCTTTTTGATTCGTTTGATTTGCCTAGGCTATCGTTTGGGAACCGTTGGTTTCCATTCTTTTTCTAGTCCATAAATGTTTGAACTATTAGAACTTGGTAGAAAGATCACGAAACAACACAAACACAAGTATACGAATCATGCGATTCCGAATGTTTCTCAAATTCTCAATAACACAACCTTTCTTATTGATTGGTTTGATTTGCTTAGGCTATGGTTTGGGAACCGTTGGTTTCCATTCTTTTTCTAGTCCATAAATGTTTGAACTAATAGAACTTGATAGAAAGATCACGAAACAACACAAACACAAGCATACGAATTCATGCGATTCCGAATGTTTCTCAAATTCTCAATAACACCACCTTTCTTATTGACTCGTTTGATTTGCCTAGGCTATGGTTTGGGAACCGTTGGTTTCCGTTCTTTTTCTAGTCCATAAATGTTTGAACTAATAGAACTTGGTTGAAAGATCACCAAACAATACAAACACAAGCATACGAATCATGCGATTCCGAATGTTTCTCAAATTCTCAATAACACAACCTTTCTTATTGATTCGTTTGATTTGCCTAGGCTATGGTTTGGGAACCGTTGGTTTCCATTCTTTTTCTAGTCCATAAATGTTTGAACTAATAGAACTTGATAGAAAGATCACGAAACAACACAAACACAAGGATACGAATCATGCGATTCCGAATGTTTCTCAAATTCTCAATAACACAACCTTTCTTATTGATTCGTTTGATTTGCCTAGGCTATGGTTCGGGAACCGTTGGTTTCCATTCTTTTCTAGTCCATAAATGTTTGAACTAATAGAACTTGGTAGAAAAATCGCCAAACAACACAAACACAAGCATACGAATCATGCGATTCTGAATGTTTCTCAAATTCTCAATAACACAACCTTTGTTATTGATTCGTTTGATTTGCCTAGGCTATCGTTTGGGAAACGTTGGTTTCCATTCTTTTTCTAGTCCATAAATGTTTGACCTAATAGAACTTGAAAGAAAGATCACCAAACAACACAAACAAAAGCATACGAATCATGCGATTCCGAATGTTTCTCAAATTCTTAATAACACAACCGTTCTTTTTGATTCGTTTGATTTGCCTAGGCTATTGTTTTGGAACCGTTGGTTTCTATTCTTTTTCTAGACCATAAATCTTTGAACTAATAGAACTTCGTAGAAAATCACCAAAAACACAAACACAAGCATACGAATCATGCGATTCCGAATGTTTCACAAATTCTCAATAACACAACCTTTCTTTTTGATTCGTTTGATTTGCCTAGGCTATGGTTTGGTAACCGTTGGTTTCAATTCTTTTTCTAGTCCAAAAATCTTTGAACTAATAGAACTTCGTAGAAAGATCACCAAACAACACAAACACAAGCATACGAATCATGCGATTCCGAATGTTTCTCAAATTCTCAATAACACAACCTTTCTTTTTGATTCGTTTGATTTGCCTAGGCTATTGTTTTGGAACCGTTGGTTTCTATTCTTTTTCTAGACCATAAATCTTTGAACTAATAGAACTTCGTTGAAAATCACCAAACAACACAAACACAAGCATACGAATCATGCGATTCCGAATGTTTCTCAAATTCTCAATAAAACAACCTTTCTTTTTGATTCGTTTGATTTGCCTAGGCTATCGTTTGGGAACCGTTGGTTTCCATTCTTTTTCTAGTCCATAAATGTTTGAACTATTAGAACTTGGTAGAAAGATCACGAAACAACACAAACACAAGTATACGAATCATGCGATTCCGAATGTTTCTCAAATTCTCAATAACACAACCTTTCTTATTGATTGGTTTGATTTGCTTAGGCTATGGTTTTGGAACCGTTGGTTTCTATTCTTTTTCTAGACCATAAATGTTTGAACTAATAGAACTTGATAGAAAGATCACGAAACAACACAAACACAAGCATACGAATTCATGCGATTCCGAATAGAACTTCGTAGAAAATCACCAAACAACACAAACACAAGCATACGAATCATGCGATTCCGAATGTTTCTCAAATTCTCAATAACACAACCTTTGTTATTGATTCGTTTGATTTGCCTAGGCTATCGTTTGGGAAACGTTGGTTTCCATTCTTTTTCTAGTCCATAAATGTTTGACCTATTAGAACTTGAAAGAAAGATCACCAAACAACACAAACACAAGCATACGAATCATGCGATTCCGAATGTTTCACAAATTCTCAATAACACAACCTTTCTTTTTGATTCGTTTGATTTGCCTAGGCTATGGTTTGGGAACCGTTGCTTTCCATTCTTTTCCTAGTCCAAAAATCTTTGAACTAATAAAACTTCGTAGAAAGATCACCAAACAACACAAACACAAGCATACGAATCATGCGATTCCGAATGTTTCTCAAATTCTCAATAACACAACCTTTCTTATTGATTCGTTTGATTTGCCTAGGCTATGGTTCGGGAACCGTTGGTTTCCATTCTTTTCTAGTCCATAAATGTTTGAACTAATAGAACTTGGTAGAAAGATCACCAAACAACACAAACACAAGCATACGAATCATGCGATTCTGAATGTTTCTCAAATTCTCAATAACACAACCTTTCTTATTGATTCGTTTGATTTGCCTAGGCTATCGTTTGGGAAACGTTGGTTTCCATTCTTTTTCTAGTCCATAAATGTTTGACCTATTAGAACTTGAAAGAAAGATCACCAAACAACACAAACACAAGCATACGAATCATGCGATTCCGAATGTTTCACAAATTCTCAATAACACAACCTTTCTTTTTGATTCGTTTGATTTGCCTAGGCTATGGTTTGGGAACCGTTGCTTTCCATTCTTTTCCTAGTCCAAAAATCTTTGAACTAATAAAACTTCGTAGAAAGATCACCAAACAACACAAACACAAGCATACGAATCATGCGATTCTGAATGTTTCTCAAATTCTCAATAACACAACCTTTGTTATTGATTCGTTTGATTTGCCTAGGCTATCGTTTGGGAAACGTTGGTTTCCATTCTTTTTCTAGTCCATAAATGTTTGACCTAATAGAACTTGAAAGAAAGATCACCAAACAACACAAACAAAAGCATACGAATCATGCGATTCCGAATGTTTCTCAAATTCTCAATAACACAACCTTTGTTATTGATTCGTTTGATTTGCCTAGGCTATCGTTTGGGAAACGTTGGTTTCCATTGTTTTTCTACTCCATAAATGTTTGACCTATTAGAACTTGAAAGAAAGATCACCAAACAACACAAACACAAGCATAATAATCATGCGATTCCGAATGTTTCACAAATTCTCAATAACACAACCTTTCTTTTTGATTCGTTTGATTTGCCTAGGCTATGGTTTGGTAACCGTTGGTTTCAATTCTTTTTCTAGTCCAAAAATCTTTGAACTAATAGAACTTCGTAGAAAGATCACCAAACAACACAAACACAAGCATACGAATCATGCGATTCCGAATGTTTCTCAAATTCTCAATAACACAACCTTTCTTTTTGATTCGTTTGATTTGCCTAGGCTATTGTTTTGGAACCGTTGGTTTATATTCTTTTTCTAGACCATAAATCTTTGAACTAATAGAACTTCGTTGAAAATCACCAAACAACACAAACACAAGCATACGAATCATGCCATTCCGAATGTTTCTCAAATTCTCAATAAAACAACCTTTCTTTTTGATTCGTTTGATTTGCCTAGGCTATCGTTTGGGAACCGTTGGTTTCCATTCTTTTTCTAGTCCATAAATGTTTGAACTATTAGAACTTGGTAGAAAGATCACGAAACAACACAAACACAAGTATACGAATCATGCGATTCCGAATGTTTCTCAAATTCTCAATAACACAACCTTTCTTATTGATTGGTTTGATTTGCTTAGGCTATGGTTTGGGAACCGTTGGTTTCCATTCTTTTTCTAGTCCATAAATGTTTGAACTAATAGAACTTGATAGAAAGATCACGAAACAACACAAACACAAGCATACGAATTCATGCGATTCCGAATGTTTCTCAAATTCTCAATAACACCACCTTTCTTATTGACTCGTTTGATTTGCCTAGGCTATGGTTTGGGAACCGTTGGTTTCCGTTCTTTTTCTAGTCCATAAATGTTTGAACTAATAGAACTTGGTTGGAAGATCACCAAACAATACAAACACAAGCATACGAATCATGCGATTCCGAATGTTTCTCAAATTCTCAATAACACAACCTTTCTTATTGATTCGTTTGATTTGCCTAGGCTATGGTTTGGGAACCGTTGGTTTCCATTCTTTTTCTAGTCCACAAATGTTTGAGCTAATAGAACTTGATAGAAAGATCACGAAACAACACAAACACAAGCATACGAATCATGCGATTCCGAATGTTTCTCAAATTCTCAATAACACATCCTTTCTTATTGATTCGTTTGATTTGCCTAGGCTATGGTTCGGGAACCGTTGGTTTCCATTCTTTTCTAGTCCATAAATGTTTGAACTAATAGAACTTGGTAGAAAGATTACCAAACAACACAAACACAAGCATACGAATCATGCGATTCTGAATGTTTCTCAAATTCTCAATAACACAACCTTTGTTATTGATTCGTTTGATTTGCCTAGGCTATCGTTTGGGAAACGTTGGTTTCCATTCTTTTTCTAGTCCATAAATGTTTGACCTAATAGAACTTGAAAGAAAGATCACCAAACAACACAAACAAAAGCATACGAATCATGCGATTCCGAATGTTTCTCAAATTCTTAATAACACAACCTTTCTTTTTGATTCGTTTGATTTGCCTAGGCTATTGTTTTGGAACCGTTGGTTTCTATTCTTTTTCTAGACCATAAATCTTTGAACTAATAGAACTTCGTAGAAAATCACCAAAAACACAAACACAAGCATACGAATCATGCGATTCCGAATGTTTCTCAAATTCTTAATAACACAACCTTTCTTTTTGATTCGTTTGATTTGCCTAGGCTATGGTTTGGGTACCGTTGGTTTCCATTCTTTTTCTAGTCCAAAAATCTTTGAACTAATAGAACTTCGTAGAATGATCACCAAACAACACAAACAAAAGCATACGAATCATGCGATTCCAATGTTTCTCAAATTCTCAATAACACAACCTTTCTTTTTGATTCGTTTGATTTGCCTAGGCTATTGTTTTGGAACCGTTGGTTTCTATTCTTTTTCTAGACCATAAATCTTTGAACTAATAGAACTTCGTAGAAAATCACCAAACAACACAAACACAAGCATACGAATCATGCGATTCCGAATGTTTCTCAAATTCTCAATAACACAACCTTTGTTATTGATTCGTTTGATTTGCCTAGGCTATCGTTTGGGAAACGTTGGTTTCCATTCTTTTTCTAGTCCATAAATGTTTGACCTATTAGAACTTGAAAGAAGGATCACCAAACAACACAAACACAAGCATACGAATCATGCGATTCCGAATGTTTCACAAATTCTCAATAACACAACCTTTCTTTTTGATTCGTTTGATTTGCCTAGGCTATGGTTTGGGAACCGTTGCTTTCCATTCTTTTTCTAGTCCAAAAATCTTTGAACTAATAAAACTTCGTAGAAAGATCACCAAACAACACAAACACAAGCATACGAATCATGCGATTCCAAATGTTTCTCAAATTCTCAATAACACAACCTTTCTTTTTGATTCGTTTGATTTGCCTAGGCTATTGTTTTGGAACCGTTGGTTTCTATTCTTTTTCTAGACCATAAATCTTTGAACTAATAGAACTTCGTAGAAAATCACCAAACAACACAAACACAAGCATACGAATCATGCGATTCCGAATGTTTCTCAAATTCTCAATAACACAACCTTTGTTATTGATTCGTTTGATTTGCCTAGGCTATCGTTTGGGAAACGTTGGTTTCCATTGTTTTTCTACTCCATAAATGTTTGACCTATTAGAACTTGAAAGAAAGATCACCAAACAACACAAACACAAGCATACTAATCATGCGATTCCGAATGTTTCACAAATTCTCAATAACACAACCTTTCTTTTTGATTCGTTTGATTTGCCTAGGCTATGGTTTGGTAACCGTTGGTTTCAATTCTTTTTCTAGTCCAAAAATCTTTGAACTAATAGAACTTCGTAGAAAGATCACCAAACAACACAAACACAAGCATATGAATCATGCGATTCCGAATGTTTCTCAAATTCTCAATAACACAACCTTTCTTTTTGATTCGTTTGATTTGCCTAGGCTATTGTTTTGGAACCGTTGGTTTATATTCTTTTTCTAGACCATAAATCTTTGAACTAATAGAACTTCGTTGAAAATCACCAAACAACACAAACACAAACATACGAATCATGCGATTCCGAATGTTTCTCAAATTCTCAATAAAACAACCTTTCTTTTTGATTCGTTTGATTTGCCTAGGCTATCGTTTGGGAACCGTTGGTTTCCATTCTTTTTCTAGTCCATAAATGTTTGAACTATTAGAACTTGGTAGAAAGATCACGAAACAACACAAACACAAGTATACGAATCATGCGATTCCGAATGTTTCTCAAATTCTCAATAACACAACCTTTCTTATTGATTGGTTTGATTTGCTTAGGCTATGGTTTGGGAACCGTTGGTTTCCATTCTTTTTCTAGTCCATAAATGTTTGAACTAATAGAACTTGATAGAAAGATCACGAAACAACACAAACACAAGCATACGAATTCATGCGATTCCGAATGTTTCTCAAATTCTCAATAACACCACCTTTCTTATTGACTCGTTTGATTTGCCTAGGCTATGGTTTGGGAACCGTTGGTTTCCGTTCTTTTTCTAGTCCATAAATGTTTGAACTAATAGAACTTGGTTGAAAGATCACCAAACAATACAAACAGAAGCATACGAATCATGCGATTCCGAATGTTTCTCAAATTCTCAATAACACAACCTTTCTTATTGATTCGTTTGATTTGCCTAGGCTATGGTTTGGGAACCGTTGGTTTCCATTCTTTTTCTAGTCCACAAATGTTTGAGCTAATAGAACTTGATAGAAAGATCACGAAACAACACAAACACAAGCATACGAATCATGCGATTCCGAATGTTTCTCAAATTCTCAATAACACATCCTTTCTTATTGATTCGTTTGATTTGCCTAGGCTATGGTTCGGGAACCGTTGGTTTCCATTCTTTTCTAGTCCATAAATGTTTGAACTAATAGAACTTGGTAGAAAGATCACCAAACAACACAAACACAAGCATACGAATCATGCGATTCTGAATGTTTCTCAAATTCTCAATAACACAACCTTTGTTATTGATTCGTTTGATTTGCCTAGGCTATCGTTTGGGAAACGTTGGTTTCCATTCTTTTTCTAGTCCATAAATGTTTGACCTAATAGAACTTGAAAGAAAGATCACCAAACAACACAAACAAAAGCATACGAATCATGCGATTCCGAATGTTTCTCAAATTCTTAATAACACAACCTTTCTTTTTGATTCGTTTGATTTGCCTAGGCTATTGTTTTGGAACCGTTGGTTTCTATTCTTTTTCTAGACCATAAATCTTTGAACTAATAGAACTTCGTAGAAAATCACCAAAAACACAAACACAAGCATACGAATCATGCGATTCCGAATGTTTCTCAAATTCTTAATAACACAACCTTTCTTTTTGATTCGTTTGATTTGCCTAGGCTATGGTTTGGGTACCGTTGGTTTCCATTCTTTTTCTAGTCCAAAAATCTTTGAACTAATAGAACTTCGTAGAATGATCACCAAACAACACAAACAAAAGCATACGAATCATGCGATTCCAATGTTTCTCAAATTCTCAATAACACAACCTTTCTTTTTGATTCGTTTGATTTGCCTAGGCTATTGTTTTGGAACCGTTGGTTTCTATTCTTTTTCTAGACCATAAATCTTTGAACTAATAGAACTTCGTAGAAAATCACCAAACAACACAAACACAAGCATACGAATCATGCGATTCCGAATGTTTCACAAATTCTCAATAACACAACCTTTCTTTTTGATTCGTTTGATTTGCCTAGGCTATGGTTTGGGAACCGTTGCTTTCCATTCTTTTCCTAGTCCAAAAATCTTTGAACTAATAAAACTTCGTAGAAAGATCACCAAACAACACAAACACAAGCATACGAATCATGCGATTCCGAATGTTTCTCAAATTCTCAATAACACAACCTTTCTTATTGATTCGTTTGATTTGCCTAGGCTATGGTTCGGGAACCGTTGGTTTCCATTCTTTTCTAGTCCATAAATGTTTGAACTAATAGAACTTGGTAGAAAGATCACCAAACAACACAAACACAAGCATACGAATCATGCGATTCTGAATGTTTCTCAAATTCTCAATAACACAACCTTTCTTATTGATTCGTTTGATTTGCCTAGGCTATCGTTTGGGAAACGTTGGTTTCCATTCTTTTTCTAGTCCATAAATGTTTGACCTATTAGAACTTGAAAGAAAGATCACCAAACAACACAAACACAAGCATACGAATCATGCGATTCCGAATGTTTCACAAATTCTCAATAACACAACCTTTCTTTTTGATTCGTTTGATTTGCCTAGGCTATGGTTTGGGAACCGTTGCTTTCCATTCTTTTCCTAGTCCAAAAATCTTTGAACTAATAAAACTTCGTAGAAAGATCACCAAACAACACAAACACAAGCATACGAATCATGCGATTCTGAATGTTTCTCAAATTCTCAATAACACAACCTTTGTTATTGATTCGTTTGATTTGCCTAGGCTATCGTTTGGGAAACGTTGGTTTCCATTCTTTTTCTAGTCCATAAATGTTTGACCTAATAGAACTTGAAAGAAAGATCACCAAACAACACAAACAAAAGCATACGAATCATGCGATTCCGAATGTTTCTCAAATTCTCAATAACACAACCTTTGTTATTGATTCGTTTGATTTGCCTAGGCTATCGTTTGGGAAACGTTGGTTTCCATTGTTTTTCTACTCCATAAATGTTTGACCTATTAGAACTTGAAAGAAAGATCACCAAACAACACAAACACAAGCATAATAATCATGCGATTCCGAATGTTTCACAAATTCTCAATAACACAACCTTTCTTTTTGATTCGTTTGATTTGCCTAGGCTATGGTTTGGTAACCGTTGGTTTCAATTCTTTTTCTAGTCCAAAAATCTTTGAACTAATAGAACTTCGTAGAAAGATCACCAAACAACACAAACACAAGCATACGAATCATGCGATTCCGAATGTTTCTCAAATTCTCAATAACACAACCTTTCTTTTTGATTCGTTTGATTTGCCTAGGCTATTGTTTTGGAACCGTTGGTTTATATTCTTTTTCTAGACCATAAATCTTTGAACTAATAGAACTTCGTTGAAAATCACCAAACAACACAAACACAAGCATACGAATCATGCCATTCCGAATGTTTCTCAAATTCTCAATAAAACAACCTTTCTTTTTGATTCGTTTGATTTGCCTAGGCTATCGTTTGGGAACCGTTGGTTTCCATTCTTTTTCTAGTCCATAAATGTTTGAACTATTAGAACTTGGTAGAAAGATCACGAAACAACACAAACACAAGTATACGAATCATGCGATTCCGAATGTTTCTCAAATTCTCAATAACACAACCTTTCTTATTGATTGGTTTGATTTGCTTAGGCTATGGTTTGGGAACCGTTGGTTTCCATTCTTTTTCTAGTCCATAAATGTTTGAACTAATAGAACTTGATAGAAAGATCACGAAACAACACAAACACAAGCATACGAATTCATGCGATTCCGAATGTTTCTCAAATTCTCAATAACACCACCTTTCTTATTGACTCGTTTGATTTGCCTAGGCTATGGTTTGGGAACCGTTGGTTTCCGTTCTTTTTCTAGTCCATAAATGTTTGAACTAATAGAACTTGGTTGGAAGATCACCAAACAATACAAACACAAGCATACGAATCATGCGATTCCGAATGTTTCTCAAATTCTCAATAACACAACCTTTCTTATTGATTCGTTTGATTTGCCTAGGCTATGGTTTGGGAACCGTTGGTTTCCATTCTTTTTCTAGTCCACAAATGTTTGAGCTAATAGAACTTGATAGAAAGATCACGAAACAACACAAACACAAGCATACGAATCATGCGATTCCGAATGTTTCTCAAATTCTCAATAACACATCCTTTCTTATTGATTCGTTTGATTTGCCTAGGCTATGGTTCGGGAACCGTTGGTTTCCATTCTTTTCTAGTCCATAAATGTTTGAACTAATAGAACTTGGTAGAAAGATTACCAAACAACACAAACACAAGCATACGAATCATGCGATTCTGAATGTTTCTCAAATTCTCAATAACACAACCTTTGTTATTGATTCGTTTGATTTGCCTAGGCTATCGTTTGGGAAACGTTGGTTTCCATTCTTTTTCTAGTCCATAAATGTTTGACCTAATAGAACTTGAAAGAAAGATCACCAAACAACACAAACAAAAGCATACGAATCATGCGATTCCGAATGTTTCTCAAATTCTTAATAACACAACCTTTCTTTTTGATTCGTTTGATTTGCCTAGGCTATTGTTTTGGAACCGTTGGTTTCTATTCTTTTTCTAGACCATAAATCTTTGAACTAATAGAACTTCGTAGAAAATCACCAAAAACACAAACACAAGCATACGAATCATGCGATTCCGAATGTTTCTCAAATTCTTAATAACACAACCTTTCTTTTTGATTCGTTTGATTTGCCTAGGCTATGGTTTGGGTACCGTTGGTTTCCATTCTTTTTCTAGTCCAAAAATCTTTGAACTAATAGAACTTCGTAGAATGATCACCAAACAACACAAACAAAAGCATACGAATCATGCGATTCCAATGTTTCTCAAATTCTCAATAACACAACCTTTCTTTTTGATTCGTTTGATTTGCCTAGGCTATTGTTTTGGAACCGTTGGTTTCTATTCTTTTTCTAGACCATAAATCTTTGAACTAATAGAACTTCGTAGAAAATCACCAAACAACACAAACACAAGCATACGAATCATGCGATTCCGAATGTTTCTCAAATTCTCAATAACACAACCTTTGTTATTGATTCGTTTGATTTGCCTAGGCTATCGTTTGGGAAACGTTGGTTTCCATTCTTTTTCTAGTCCATAAATGTTTGACCTATTAGAACTTGAAAGAAGGATCACCAAACAACACAAACACAAGCATACGAATCATGCGATTCCGAATGTTTCACAAATTCTCAATAACACAACCTTTCTTTTTGATTCGTTTGATTTGCCTAGGCTATGGTTTGGGAACCGTTGCTTTCCATTCTTTTTCTAGTCCAAAAATCTTTGAACTAATAAAACTTCGTAGAAAGATCACCAAACAACACAAACACAAGCATACGAATCATGCGATTCCAAATGTTTCTCAAATTCTCAATAACACAACCTTTCTTTTTGATTCGTTTGATTTGCCTAGGCTATTGTTTTGGAACCGTTGGTTTCTATTCTTTTTCTAGACCATAAATCTTTGAACTAATAGAACTTCGTAGAAAATCACCAAACAACACAAACACAAGCATACGAATCATGCGATTCCGAATGTTTCTCAAATTCTCAATAACACAACCTTTGTTATTGATTCGTTTGATTTGCCTAGGCTATCGTTTGGGAAACGTTGGTTTCCATTGTTTTTCTACTCCATAAATGTTTGACCTATTAGAACTTGAAAGAAAGATCACCAAACAACACAAACACAAGCATACTAATCATGCGATTCCGAATGTTTCACAAATTCTCAATAACACAACCTTTCTTTTTGATTCGTTTGATTTGCCTAGGCTATGGTTTGGTAACCGTTGGTTTCAATTCTTTTTCTAGTCCAAAAATCTTTGAACTAATAGAACTTCGTAGAAAGATCACCAAACAACACAAACACAAGCATATGAATCATGCGATTCCGAATGTTTCTCAAATTCTCAATAACACAACCTTTCTTTTTGATTCGTTTGATTTGCCTAGGCTATTGTTTTGGAACCGTTGGTTTATATTCTTTTTCTAGACCATAAATCTTTGAACTAATAGAACTTCGTTGAAAATCACCAAACAACACAAACACAAACATACGAATCATGCGATTCCGAATGTTTCTCAAATTCTCAATAAAACAACCTTTCTTTTTGATTCGTTTGATTTGCCTAGGCTATCGTTTGGGAACCGTTGGTTTCCATTCTTTTTCTAGTCCATAAATGTTTGAACTATTAGAACTTGGTAGAAAGATCACGAAACAACACAAACACAAGTATACGAATCATGCGATTCCGAATGTTTCTCAAATTCTCAATAACACAACCTTTCTTATTGATTGGTTTGATTTGCTTAGGCTATGGTTTGGGAACCGTTGGTTTCCATTCTTTTTCTAGTCCATAAATGTTTGAACTAATAGAACTTGATAGAAAGATCACGAAACAACACAAACACAAGCATACGAATTCATGCGATTCCGAATGTTTCTCAAATTCTCAATAACACCACCTTTCTTATTGACTCGTTTGATTTGCCTAGGCTATGGTTTGGGAACCGTTGGTTTCCGTTCTTTTTCTAGTCCATAAATGTTTGAACTAATAGAACTTGGTTGAAAGATCACCAAACAATACAAACAGAAGCATACGAATCATGCGATTCCGAATGTTTCTCAAATTCTCAATAACACAACCTTTCTTATTGATTCGTTTGATTTGCCTAGGCTATGGTTTGGGAACCGTTGGTTTCCATTCTTTTTCTAGTCCACAAATGTTTGAGCTAATAGAACTTGATAGAAAGATCACGAAACAACACAAACACAAGCATACGAATCATGCGATTCCGAATGTTTCTCAAATTCTCAATAACACATCCTTTCTTATTGATTCGTTTGATTTGCCTAGGCTATGGTTCGGGAACCGTTGGTTTCCATTCTTTTCTAGTCCATAAATGTTTGAACTAATAGAACTTGGTAGAAAGATCACCAAACAACACAAACACAAGCATACGAATCATGCGATTCTGAATGTTTCTCAAATTCTCAATAACACAACCTTTGTTATTGATTCGTTTGATTTGCCTAGGCTATCGTTTGGGAAACGTTGGTTTCCATTCTTTTTCTAGTCCATAAATGTTTGACCTAATAGAACTTGAAAGAAAGATCACCAAACAACACAAACAAAAGCATACGAATCATGCGATTCCGAATGTTTCTCAAATTCTTAATAACACAACCTTTCTTTTTGATTCGTTTGATTTGCCTAGGCTATTGTTTTGGAACCGTTGGTTTCTATTCTTTTTCTAGACCATAAATCTTTGAACTAATAGAACTTCGTAGAAAATCACCAAAAACACAAACACAAGCATACGAATCATGCGATTCCGAATGTTTCTCAAATTCTTAATAACACAACCTTTCTTTTTGATTCGTTTGATTTGCCTAGGCTATGGTTTGGGTACCGTTGGTTTCCATTCTTTTTCTAGTCCAAAAATCTTTGAACTAATAGAACTTCGTAGAATGATCACCAAACAACACAAACAAAAGCATACGAATCATGCGATTCCAATGTTTCTCAAATTCTCAATAACACAACCTTTCTTTTTGATTCGTTTGATTTGCCTAGGCTATTGTTTTGGAACCGTTGGTTTCTATTCTTTTTCTAGACCATAAATCTTTGAACTAATAGAACTTCGTAGAAAATCACCAAACAACACAAACACAAGCATACGAATCATGCGATTCCGAATGTTTCTCAAATTCTCAATAACACAACCTTTGTTATTGATTCGTTTGATTTGCCTAGGCTATCGTTTGGGAAACGTTGGTTTCCATTCTTTTTCTACTCTATAAATGTTTGACATATTAGAACTTGAAAGAAAGATCACCAAACAACACAAACACAAGCAAACTAATCATGCGATTCCGAATGTTTCACAAATTCTCAATAACACAACCTTTCTTTTTGATTCGTTTGATTTGCCTAGGCTATGGTTTGGTAACCGTTGGTTTCAATTCTTTTTCTAGTCCAAAAATCTTTGAACTAATAGAACTTCGTAGAAAGATCACCAAACAACACAAACACAAGCATACGAATCATGCGATTCCGAATGTTTCTCAAATTCTCAATAACACAACCTTTCTTTTTGATTCGTTAGATTTGCCTAGGCTATTGTTTTGGAACCGTTGGTTTCTATTCTTTTTCTAAACCATAAATCTTTGAACTAATAGAACTTTGTTGAAAATCACCAAACAACACAAACACAAGCATACGAATCATTCGATTCCGAATGTTTCTCAAATTCTCAATAAAACAACCTTTCTTTTTGATTCGTTTGATTTGCCTAGGCTATCGTTTGGGAACCATTGGTTTCCATTCTTTTTCTAGTCCATAAATGTTTGAACTATTAGAACTTGGTAGAAAGATCACGAAACAACACAAACACAAGTATACGAATCATGCGATTCCGAATGTTTCTCAAATTCTCAATAACACAACCTTTCTTATTGATTGGTTTGATTTGCTTAGGCTATGGTTTGGGAACCGTTGGTTTCCATTCTTTTTCTAGTCCATAAATGTTTGAACTAATAGAACTTGATAGAAAGATCACGACACAACACAAACACAAGCATACGAATTCATGCGATTCCGAATGTTTCTCAAATTCTCAATAACACCACCTTTCTTATTGACTCGTTTGATTTGCCTAGGCTATGGTTTGGGAACCGTTGGTTTCCGTTCTTTTTCTAGTCCATAAATGTTTGAACTAATAGAACTTGGTTGAAAGATCACCAAACAATACAAACACAAGCATACGAATCATGCGATTCCGAATGTTTCTCAAATTCTCAATAACACAACCTTTCTTATTGATTGGTTTGATTTGCTTAGGCTATGGTTTGGGAACCGTTGGTTTCCATTCTTTTTCTAGTCCATAAATGTTTGAACTAATAGAACTTGATAGAAAGATCACGAAACAACACAAACACAAGCATACGAATTCATGCGATTCCGAATGTTTCTCAAATTCTCAATAACACCACCTTTCTTATTGACTCGTTTGATTTGCCTAGGCTATGGTTTGGGAACCGTTGGTTTCCGTTCTTTTTCTAGTCCATAAATGTTTGAACTAATAGAACTTGGTTGAAAGATCACCAAACAATACAAACACAAGCATACGAATCATGCGATTCCGAATGTTTCTCAAATTCTCAATAACACAACCTTTCTTATTGATTCGTTTGATTTGCCTAGGCTATGGTTTGGGAACCGTTGGTTTCCATTCTTTTTCTAGTCCATAAATGTTTGAGCTAATAGAACTTGATAGAAAGATCACGAAACAACACAAACACAAGCATACGAATCATGCGATTCCGAATGTTTCTCAAATTCTCAATAACACAACCTTTCTTATTGATTCGTTTGATTTGCCTAGGCTATCGTTCGGGAACCGTTGGTTTCCATTCTTTTCTAGTCCATAAATGTTTGAACTAATAGAACTTGGTAGAAAAATCGCCAAACAACACAAACACAAGCATACGAATCATGCGATTCTGAATGTTTCTCAAATTCTCAATAACACAACCTTTGTTATTGATTCGTTTGATTTGCCTAGGCTATCGTTTGGGAAACGTTGGTTTCCATTCTTTTTCTAGTCCATAAATGTTTGACCTAATAGAACTTGAAAGAAAGATCACCAAACAACACAAACAAAAGCATACGAATCATGCGATTCCGAATGTTTCTCAAATTCTTAATAACACAACCGTTCTTTTTGATTCGTTTGATTTGCCTAGGCTATTGTTTTGGAACCGTTGGTTTCTATTCTTTTTCTAGACCATAAATCTTTGAACTAATAGAACTTCGTAGAAAATCCCCAAAAACACAAACACAAGCATACGAATCATGCGATTCCGAATGTTTCACAAATTCTCAATAACACAACCTTTCTTTTTGATTCGTTTGATTTGCCTAGGCTATGGTTTGGTAACCGTTGGTTTCAATTCTTTTTCTAGTCCAAAAATCTTTGAACTAATAGAACTTCGTAGAAAGATCACCAAACAACACAAACACAAGCATACGAATCATGCGATTCCGAATGTTTCTCAAATTCTCAATAACACAACCTTTCTTTTTGATTCGTTTGATTTGCCTAGGCTATTGTTTTGGAACCGTTGGTTTATATTCTTTTTCTAGACCATAAATCTTTGAACTAATAGAACTTCGTTGAAAATCACCAAACAACACAAACACAAGCATACGAATCATGCGATTCCGAATGTTTCTCAAATTCTCAATAAAACAACCTTTCTTTTTGATTCGTTTGATTTGCCTAGGCTATCGTTTGGGAACCGTTGGTTTCCATTCTTTTTCTAGTCCATAAATGTTTGAACTATTAGAACTTGGTAGAAAGATCACGAAACAACACAAACACAAGTATACGAATCATGCGATTCCGAATGTTTCTCAAATTCTCAATAACACAACCTTTCTTATTGATTGGTTTGATTTGCTTAGGCTATGGTTTGGGAACCGTTGGTTTCCATTCTTTTTCTAGTCCATAAATGTTTGAACTAATAGAACTTGATAGAAAGATCACGAAACAACACAAACACAAGCATACGAATTCATGCGATTCCGAATGTTTCTCAAATTCTCAATAACACCACCTTTCTTATTGACTCGTTTGATTTGCCTAGGCTATGGTTTGGGAACCGTTGGTTTCCGTTCTTTTTCTAGTCCATAAATGTTTGAACTAATAGAACTTGGTTGAAAGATCACCAAACAATACAAACACAAGCATACGAATCATGCGATTCCGAATGTTTCTCAAATTCTCAATAACACAACCTTTCTTATTGATTCGTTTGATTTGCCTAGGCTATGGTTTGGGAACCGTTGGTTTCCATTCTTTTTCTAGTCCACAAATGTTTGAGCTAATAGAACTTGATAGAAAGATCACGAAACAACACAAACACAAGCATACGAATCATGCGATTCCGAATGTTTCTCAAATTCTCAATAACACATCCTTTCTTATTGATTCGTTTGATTTGCCTAGGCTATGGTTCGGGAACCGTTGGTTTCCATTCTTTTCTAGTCCATAAATGTTTGAACTAATAGAACTTGGTAGAAAGATCACCAAACAACACAAACACAAGCATACGAATCATGCGATTCTGAATGTTTCTCAAATTCTCAATAACACAACCTTTGTTATTGATTCGTTTGATTTGCCTAGGCTATCGTTTGGGAAACGTTGGTTTCCATTCTTTTTCTAGTCCATAAATGTTTGACCTAATAGAGCTTGAAAGAAAGATCACCAAACAACACAAACAAAAGCATACGAATCATGCGATTCCGAATGTTTCTCAAATTCTTAATAACACAACCTTTCTTTTTGATTCGTTTGATTTGCCTAGGCTATTGTTTTGGAACCGTTGGTTTCTATTCTTTTTCTAGACCATAAATCTTTGAACTAATAGAACTTCGTAGAAAATCACCAAAAACACAAACACAAGCATACGAATCATGCGATTCCGAATGTTTCTCAAATTCTTAATAACACAACCTTTCTTTTTGATTCGTTTGATTTGCCTAGGCTATGGTTTGGGTACCGTTGGTTTCCATTCTTTTTCTAGTCCAAAAATCTTTGAACTAATAGAACTTCGTAGAATGATCACCAAACAACACAAACACAAGCATACGAATCATGCGATTCCAATGTTTCTCAAATTCTCAATAACACAACCTTTCTTTTTGATTCGTTTGATTTGCCTAGGCTATTGTTTTGGAACCGTTGGTTTCTATTCTTTTTCTAGACCATAAATCTTTGAACTAATAGAACTTCGTAGAAAATCACCAAACAACACAAACACAAGCATACGAATCATGCGATTCCGAATGTTTCTCAAATTCTCAATAACACAACCTTTGTTATTGATTCGTTTGATTTGCCTAGGCTATCGTTTGGGAAACGTTGGTTTCCATTCTTTTTCTAGTCCATAAATGTTTGACCTATTAGAACTTGAAAGAAAGATCACCAAACAACACAAACACAAGCATACGAATCATGCGATTCCGAATGTTTCACAAATTCTCAATAACACAACCTTTCTTTTTGATTCGTTTGATTTGCCTAGGCTATGGTTTGGGAACCGTTGCTTTCCATTCTTTTTCTAGTCCAAAAATCTTTGAACTAATAAAACTTCGTAGAAAGATCACCAAACAACACAAACACAAGCATACGAATCATGCGATTCCAAATGTTTCTCAAATTCTCAATAACACAACCTTTCTTTTTGATTCGTTGGATTTGCCTAGGCTATTGTTTTGGAACCGTTGGTTTCTATTCTTTTTCTAGACCATAAATCTTTGAACTAATAGAACTTCGGAGAAAATCACCAAACAACACAAACACAAGCATACGAATCATGCGATTCCGAATGTTTCTCAAATTCTCAATAACACAACCTTTGTTATTGATTCGTTTGATTTGCCTAGGCTATCGTTTGGGAAACGTTGGTTTCCATTCTTTTTCTAGTCCATAAATGTTTGACCTATTAGAACTTGAAAGAAAGATCACCAAACAACACAAACACAAGCATACGAATCATGCGATTCCGAATGTTTCACAAATTCTCAATAACACAACCTTTCTTTTTGATTCGTTTGATTTGCCTAGGCTATGGTTTGGGAACCGTTGCTTTCCATTCTTTTTCTAGTCCAAAAATCTTTGAACTAATAAAACTTCGTAGAAAGATCACCAAACAACACAAACACAAGCATACGAATCATGCGATTCCGAATGTTTCTCAAATTCTCAATAACACAACCTTTCTTATTGATTCGTTTGATTTGCCTAGGCTATGGTTCGGGAACCGTTGGTTTCCATTCTTTTCTAGTCCATAAATGTTTGAACTAATAGAACTTGGTAGAAAGATCACCAAACAACACAAACACAAGCATACGAATCATGCGATTCTGAATGTTTCTCAAATTCTCAATAACACAACCTTTGTTATTGATTCGTTTGATTTGCCTAGGCTATCGTTTGGGAAACGTTGGTTTCCATTCTTTTTCTAGTCCATAAATGTTTGACCTAATAGAACTTGAAAGAAAGATCACCAAACAACACAAACAAAAGCATACGAATCATGCGATTCCGAATGTTTCTCAAATTCTTAATAACACAACCTTTCTTTTTGATTCGTTTGATTTGCCTAGGCTATTGTTTTGGAACCGTTGGTTTCTATTCTTTTTCTAGACCATAAATCTTTGAACTAATAGAACTTCGTAGAAAATCACCAAAAACACAAACACAAGCATACGAATCATGCGATTCCGAATGTTTCTCAAATTCTTAATAACACAACCTTTCTTTTTGATTCGTTTGATTTGCCTAGGCTATGGTTTGGGTACCGTTGGTTTCCATTCTTTTTCTAGTCCAAAAATCTTTGAACTAATAGAACTTCGTAGAATGATCACCAAACAACACAAACACAAGCATACGAATCATGCGATTCCAATGTTTCTCAAATTCTCAATAACACAACCTTTCTTTTTGATTCGTTTGATTTGCCTAGGCTATTGTTTTGGAACCGTTGGTTTCTATTCTTTTTCTAGACCATAAATCTTTGAACTAATAGAACTTCGTAGAAAATCACCAAACAACACAAACACAAGCATACGAATCATGCGATTCCGAATGTTTCTCAAATTCTCAATAACACAACCTTTGTTATTGATTCGTTTGATTTGCCTAGGCTATCGTTTGGGAAACGTTGGTTTCCATTCTTTTTCTAGTCCATAAATGTTTGACCTATTAGAACTTGAAAGAAAGATCACCAAACAACACAAACACAAGCATACGAATCATGCGATTCCGAATGTTTCACAAATTCTCAATAACACAACCTTTCTTTTTGATTCGTTTGATTTGCCTAGGCTATGGTTTGGGAACCGTTGCTTTCCATTCTTTTTCTAGTCCAAAAATATTTGAACTAATAAAACTTCGTAGAAAGATCACCAAACAACACAAACACAAGCATACGAATCATGCGATTCCAAATGTTTCTCAAATTCTCAATAACACAACCTTTCTTTTTGATTCGTTGGATTTGCCTAGGCTATTGTTTTGGAACCGTTGGTTTCTATTCTTTTTCTAGACCATAAATCTTTGAACTAATAGAACTTCGGAGAAAATCACCAAACAACACAAACACAAGCATACGAATCATGCGATTCCGAATGTTTCTCAAATTCTCAATAACACAACCTTTGTTATTGATTCGTTTGATTTGCCTAGGCTATCGTTTGGGAAACGTTGGTTTCCATTCTTTTTCTAGTCCATAAATGTTTGACCTATTAGAACTTGAAAGAAAGATCACCAAACAACACAAACACAAGCATACGAATCATGCGATTCCGAATGTTTCACAAATTCTCAATAACACAACCTTTCTTTTTGATTCGTTTGATTTGCCTAGGCTATGGTTTGGGAACCGTTGCTTTCCATTCTTTTTCTAGTCCAAAAATCTTTGAACTAATAAAACTTCGTAGAAAGATCACCAAACAACACAAACACAAGCATACGAATCATGCGATTCCGAATGTTTCTCAAATTCTCAATAACACAACCTTTCTTATTGATTCGTTTGATTTGCCTAGGCTATGGTTCGGGAACCGTTGGTTTCCATTCTTTTCTAGTCCATAAATGTTTGAACTAATAGAACTTGGTAGAAAGATCACCAAACAACACAAACACAAGCATACGAATCATGCGATTCTGAATGTTTCTCAAATTCTCAATAACACAACCTTTGTTATTGATTCGTTTGATTTGCCTAGGCTATCGTTTGGGAAACGTTGGTTTCCATTCTTTTTCTAGTCCATAAATGTTTGACCTAATAGAACTTGAAAGAAAGATCACCAAACAACACAAACAAAAGCATACGAATCATGCGATTCCGAATGTTTCTCAAATTCTTAATAACACAACCTTTCTTTTTGATTCGTTTGATTTGCCTAGGCTATCGTTTGGGAAACGTTGGTTTCCATTCTTTTTCTAGTCCATAAATGTTTGACCTAATAGAACTTGAAAGAAAGATCACCAAACAACACAAACAAAAGCATACGAATCATGCGATTCCGAATGTTTCTCAAATTCTTAATAACACAACCGTTCTTTTTGATTCGTTTGATTTGCCTAGGCTATTGTTTTGGAACCGTTGGTTTCTATTCTTTTTCTAGACCATAAATCTTTGAACTAATAGAACTTCGTAGAAAATCACCAAAAACACAAACACAAGCATACGAATCATGCGATTCCGAATGTTTCACAAATTCTCAATAACACAACCTTTCTTTTTGATTCGTTTGATTTGCCTAGGCTATGGTTTGGTAACCGTTGGTTTCAATTCTTTTTCTAGTCCAAAAATCTTTGAACTAATAGAACTTCGTAGAAAGATCACCAAACAACACAAACACAAGCATACGAATCATGCGATTCCGAATGTTTCTCAAATTCTCAATAACACAACCTTTCTTTTTGATTCGTTTGATTTGCCTAGGCTATGGTTTGGGAACCGTTGGTTTCCATTCTTTTTCTAGTCCATAAATGTTTGAGCTAATAGAACTTGATAGAAAGATCACGAAACAACACAAACACAAGCATACGAATCATGCGATTCCGAATGTTTCTCAAATTCTCAATAACACAACCTTTCTTATTGATTCGTTTGATTTGCCTAGGCTATCGTTCGGGAACCGTTGGTTTCCATTCTTTTCTAGTCCATAAATGTTTGAACTAATAGAACTTGGTAGAAAAATCGCCAAACAACACAAACACAAGCATACGAATCATGCGATTCTGAATGTTTCTCAAATTCTCAATAACACAACCTTTGTTATTGATTCGTTTGATTTGCCTAGGCTATCGTTTGGGAAACGTTGGTTTCCATTCTTTTTCTAGTCCATAAATGTTTGACCTAATAGAACTTGAAAGAAAGATCACCAAACAACACAAATAAAAGCATACGAATCATGCGATTCCGAATGTTTCTCAAATTCTTAATAACACAACCGTTCTTTTTGATTCGTTTGATTTGCCTAGGCTATTGTTTTGGAACCGTTGGTTTCTATTCTTTTTCTAGACCATAAATCTTTGAACTAATAGAACTTCGTAGAAAATCACCAAAAACACAAACACAAGCATACGAATCATGCGATTCCGAATGTTTCACAAATTCTCAATAACACAACCTTTCTTTTTGATTCGTTTGATTTGCCTAGGCTATGGTTTGGTAACCGTTGGTTTCAATTCTTTTTCTAGTCCAAAAATCTTTGAACTAATAGAACTTCGTAGAAAGATCACCAAACAACACAAACACAAGCATACGAATCATGCGATTCCGAATGTTTCTCAAATTCTCAATAACACAACCTTTCTTTTTGATTCGTTTGATTTGCCTAGGCTATTGTTTTGGAACCGTTGGTTTATATTCTTTTTCTAGACCATAAATCTTTGAACTAATAGAACTTCGTTGAAAATCACCAAACAACACAAACACAAGCATACGAATCATGCGATTCCGAATGTTTCTCAAATTCTCAATAAAACAACCTTTCTTTTTGATTCGTTTGATTTGCCTAGGCTATCGTTTGGGAACCGTTGGTTTCCATTCTTTTTCTAGTCCATAAATGTTTGAACTATTAGAACTTGGTAGAAAGATCACGAAACAACACAAACACAAGTATACGAATCATGCGATTCCGAATGTTTCTCAAATTCTCAATAACACAACCTTTCTTATTGATTGGTTTGATTTGCTTAGGCTATGGTTTGGGAACCGTTGGTTTCCATTCTTTTTCTAGTCCATAAATGTTTGAACTAATAGAACTTGATAGAAAGATCACGAAACAACACAAACACAAGCATACGAATTCATGCGATTCCGAATGTTTCTCAAATTCTCAATAACACCACCTTTCTTATTGACTCGTTTGATTTGCCTAGGCTATGGTTTGGGAACCGTTGGTTTCCGTTCTTTTTCTAGTCCATAAATGTTTGAACTAATAGAACTTGGTTGAAAGATCACCAAACAATACAAACACAAGCATACGAATCATGCGATTCCGAATGTTTCTCAAATTCTCAATAACACAACCTTTCTTATTGATTCGTTTGATTTGCCTAGGCTATGGTTTGGGAACCGTTGGTTTCCATTCTTTTTCTAGTCCACAAATGTTTGAGCTAATAGAACTTGATAGAAAGATCACGAAACAACACAAACACAAGCATACGAATCATGCGATTCCGAATGTTTCTCAAATTCTCAATAACACATCCTTTCTTATTGATTCGTTTGATTTGCCTAGGCTATGGTTCGGGAACCGTTGGTTTCCATTCTTTTCTAGTCCATAAATGTTTGAACTAATAGAACTTGGTAGAAAGATCACCAAACAACACAAACACAAGCATACGAATCATGCGATTCTGAATGTTTCTCAAATTCTCAATAACACAACCTTTGTTATTGATTCGTTTGATTTGCCTAGGCTATCGTTTGGGAAACGTTGGTTTCCATTCTTTTTCTAGTCCATAAATGTTTGACCTAATAGAACTTGAAAGAAAGATCACCAAACAACACAAACAAAAGCATACGAATCATGCGATTCCGAATGTTTCTCAAATTCTTAATAACACAACCTTTCTTTTTGATTCGTTTGATTTGCCTAGGCTATTGTTTTGGAACCGTTGGTTTCTATTCTTTTTCTAGACCATAAATCTTTGAACTAATAGAACTTCGTAGAAAATCACCAAAAACACAAACACAAGCATACGAATCATGCGATTCCGAATGTTTCTCAAATTCTTAATAACACAACCTTTCTTTTTGATTCGTTTGATTTGCCTAGGCTATGGTTTGGGTACCGTTGGTTTCCATTCTTTTTCTAGTCCAAAAATCTTTGAACTAATAGAACTTCGTAGAATGATTACCAAACAACACAAACACAAGCATACGAATCATGCGATTCCAATGTTTCTCAAATTCTCAATAACACAACCT
Organism: Polygonum maritimum; assembly: GCA_963924305.1. Taxonomy (NCBI): domain Eukaryota; kingdom Viridiplantae; phylum Streptophyta; class Magnoliopsida; order Caryophyllales; family Polygonaceae; genus Polygonum; species Polygonum maritimum. Next base: position 21,654,479 of record OZ002730.1, on the reverse strand, counting down.
TTCTTTTTAATTCGTTTGATTTGCCTAGGCTATTGTTTTGGAACCGTTGGTTTCTATTCTTTTTCTAGACCATAAATCTTTGAACTAATAGAACTTCGTAGAAAATCACCAAACAACACAAACACAAGCATACGAATCATGCGATTCCGAATGTTTCTCAAATTCTCAATAACACAACCTTTGTTATTGATTCGTTTGATTTGCCTAGGCTATCGTTTGGGAAACGTTGGTTTCCATTCTTTTTCTAGTCCATAAATGTTTGACCTATTAGAACTTGAAAGAAAGATCACCAAACAACACAAACACAAGCATACGAATCATGCGATTCCGAATGTTTCACAAATTCTCAATAACACAACCTTTCTTTTTGATTCGTTTGATTTGCCTAGGCTATGGTTTGGGAACCGTTGCTTTCCATTCTTTTTCTAGTCCAAAAATCTTTGAACTAATAAAACTTCGTAGAAAGATCACCAAACAACACAAACACAAGCATACGAATCATGCGATTCCAAATGTTTCTCAAATTCTCAATAACACAACCTTTCTTTTTGATTCGTTGGATTTGCCTAGGCTATTGTTTTGGAACCGTTGGTTTCTATTCTTTTTCTAGACCATAAATCTTTGAACTAATAGAACTTCGGAGAAAATCACCAAACAACACAAACACAAGCATACGAATCATGCGATCCCGAATGTTTCTCAAATTCTCAATAACACAACCTTTGTTATTGATTCGTTTGATTTGCCTAGGCTATCGTTTGGGAAACGTTGGTTTCCATTCTTTTTCTAGTCCATAAATGTTTGACCTATTAGAACTTGAAAGAAAGATCACCAAACAACACAAACACAAGCATACGAATCATGCGATTCCGAATGTTTCACAAATTCTCAATAACACAACCTTTCTTTTTGATTCGTTTGATTTGCCTAGGCTATGGTTTGGGAACCGTTGCTTTCCATTCTTTTTCTAGTCCAAAAATCTTTGAACTAATAAAACTTCGTAGAAAGATCACCAAACAACACAAACACAAGCATACGAATCATGCGATTCCGAATGTTTCTCAAATTCTCAATAACACAACCTTTCTTATTGATTCGTTTGATTTGCCTAGGCTATGGTTCGGGAACCGTTGGTTTCCATTCTTTTCTAGTCCATAAATGTTTGAACTAATAGAACTTGGTAGAAAGATCACCAAACAACACAAACACAAGCATACGAATCATGCGATTCTGAATGTTTCTCAAATTCTCAATAACACAACCTTTGTTATTGATTCGTTTGATTTGCCTAGGCTATCGTTTGGGAAACGTTGGTTTCCATTCTTTTTCTAGTCCATAAATGTTTGACCTAATAGAACTTGAAAGAAAGATCACCAAACAACACAAACAAAAGCATACGAATCATGCGATTCCGAATGTTTCTCAAATTCTTAATAACACAACCTTTCTTTTTGATTCGTTTGATTTGCCTAGGCTATCGTTTGGGAAACGTTGGTTTCCATTCTTTTTCTAGTCCATAAATGTTTGACCTAATAGAACTTGAAAGAAAGATCACCAAACAACACAAACAAAAGCATACGAATCATGCGATTCCGAATGTTTCTCAAATTCTTAATAACACAACCGTTCTTTTTGATTCGTTTGATTTGCCTAGGCTATTGTTTTGGAACCGTTGGTTTCTATTCTTTTTCTAGACCATAAATCTTTGAACTAATAGAACTTCGTAGAAAATCACCAAAAACACAAACACAAGCATACGAATCATGCGATTCCGAATGTTTCACAAATTCTCAATAACACAACCTTTCTTTTTGATTCGTTTGATTTGCCTAGGCTATGGTTTGGTAACCGTTGGTTTCAATTCTTTTTCTAGTCCAAAAATCTTTGAACTAATAGAACTTCGTAGAAAGATCACCAAACAACACAAACACAAGCATACGAATCATGCGATTCCGAATGTTTCTCAAATTCTCAATAACACAACCTTTCTTTTTGATTCGTTTGATTTGCCTAGGCTATTGTTTTGGAACCGTTGGTTTATATTCTTTTTCTAGACCATAAATCTTTGAACTAATAGAACTTCGTTGAAAATCACCAAACAACACAAACACAAGCATACGAATCATGCGATTCCGAATGTTTCTCAAATTCTCAATAAAACAACCTTTCTTTTTGATTCGTTTGATTTGCCTAGGCTATCGTTTGGGAACCGTTGGTTTCCATTCTTTTTCTAGTCCATAAATGTTTGAACTATTAGAACTTGGTAGAAAGATCACGAAACAACACAAACACAAGTATACGAATCATGCGATTCCGAATGTTTCTCAAATTCTCAATAACACAACCTTTCTTATTGATTGGTTTGATTTGCTTAGGCTATGGTTTGGGAACCGTTGGTTTCCATTCTTTTTCTAGTCCATAAATGTTTGAACTAATAGAACTTGATAGAAAGATCACGAAACAACACAAACACAAGCATACGAATTCATGCGATTCCGAATGTTTCTCAAATTCTCAATAACACCACCTTTCTTATTGACTCGTTTGATTTGCCTAGGCTATGGTTTGGGAACCGTTGGTTTCCGTTCTTTTTCTAGTCCATAAATGTTTGAACTAATAGAACTTGGTTGAAAGATCACCAAACAATACAAACACAAGCATACGAATCATGCGATTCCGAATGTTTCTCAAATTCTCAATAACACAACCTTTCTTATTGATTCGTTTGATTTGCCTAGGCTATGGTTTGGGAACCGTTGGTTTCCATTCTTTTTCTAGTCCACAAATGTTTGAGCTAATAGAACTTGATAGAAAGATCACGAAACAACACAAACACAATGATACGGGGTTAGCCGTTTGGATGCCCGATCTTCGACGTTCACGACTCAACAAGGAAAACACAAGGAAACAATGGTTAGAATTGAATGGAACGAAATTGGAAATGATGAACTCGACTCAACAAGAGGAAAAACGACACAACAAAGAAGCAAACTGAAATGAAGAAACGAAAAGGGAAATTGATAGAAACGACGAGAAGGATAACCCTTCGAGACAACTATTAAACCCCTGGTATGTATTTCAACCAGAATCCTAATAGAATGGACGAAGAACCAACCTTGTACAATCCTACACAACAAGGCGACACCTTGAAGCACAGGAAGGGGGCTCGTGATCGTTGATAAGCACCAAGCTTCGTAGAGGATTGACACAAATCAAACAAACCAAGCTGCGATTCACACACTCAATGAAGCAAAGCTTCAAACTCTCTCTTTTCAAGAGAAAACGATTTCTATATTCTGAATTGTCTAAGTGTTCCAAACCATCAAAACAATACTTATATGTCTCACTTCTGGAAATAAAAGAAATAATTAAAAAGGTCTAATTAATTCTAAGATAGATAGGCCCAAAACAGCATAATAGGCCCAAAATGAAACAAACACTCTTGGGTGCCTAAAATAGGCGTCGGTGCCCAAACGAGGCACACTCGCAGCGCCGGTGCCCAAACGAGGCACACCCGCAGCGCCGGTGCCCAATCGCGGCACTCATGCGACGTCGCTTGTGCCTTGGCTCTCTTCATGGGTGGCGCCCACACTTGCTAGGCACACAGCCTTGGCACATGGCTCCATGCTCGCTCTCGCCTCCTTAGCACAAATGAAACACACAAAGGCATGCATTCCACTTTGTAGCTTCTTAGCTCGGGATCTAGTGATTGGCCCCTCAAAGAGTGTTGGGGCGCTTGGAGGAGGCTGACTGGATGATCCTTCATCAACCTCCCCTTCTTGGAAAGGATTCGACCCCGAATCCAAGTCTTCATCAAGAGCAAGGTATGGCGTGAGATCAGCGACGTTGAAAGTTGCGCTTACACCATAATCACCGGGCAGCTCCAGCTTGTATGCATTGTCCCCGATCCTCTTAAGCACCTTGAAAGGTCCATCTCCTCGAGGGGACAGCTTGTTCTTCCTTTGCTCCGGGAATCTCTCTTTCCTCAAATGAACCCACACCAAGTCTCCGGGCTGGAAAACAACGTGGCGCCTCCCATGGTTCGCTCTCCTTGCATTGTACTCGGCCTTTTGCTCCAACTTCAGTTTGGTGCGAGCATGCAATTCCCTAATAAACTCCACATGTTTTCCTGCGTCAAAGTGCTCATTTTCCCTCATTGGCAATGGGGTAAGATCTAGTGGGGTGAGAGGGTTAGTACCATAAACACATTCAAATGGAGTCAATTTAGTAGAAGAATGAACAATCCTGTTATATGCAAACTCCACATGAGGTAAGGCCTCTTCCCACATCTTCAAGTTCTTCCTAATTATGGCCCTAAGAATCGTAGCTAGTGTCCTATTGGTGACCTCGGTTTGCCCATCAGTTTGAGGGTGACTAGAGGTAGAAAACAGCAACTTAGTTCCTAGTTTACTCCATAAGGTTCTCCAAAAGTGGCTAAGGAACTTAGTATCTCGGTCACTAACTATGGTTTTAGGAACCCCATGCAATCTGACTATCTCCCTAAAGAATAATCCAGCCACATTAGTAGCATCGTCGGTCTTATGACATGCTATAAAATGTGCCATCTTACTAAACCTATCCACTACAACCATGATTGAATCCCTCCCCTTCTTAGTCCTAGGCAACCCAACTATAAAGTCCATAGAAAGGTCCTCCCAAGGGGCTGTAGGCGTGGGCAATGGTGTGTAAAGTCCATGTGGCATAAGTCTAGATTTAGCCCTAAGACAGTCCATGCATCTTTTAACTACATTCTCAACATCCCTAAGCATGTGTGGCCAATAGAAATGAGTCCTAAGAGTGTGATAAGTTTTGTCCCTCCCAAAATGCCCCATTAGGCCGCCCCTATGGGCTTCCTCAACAAGCAGCAAACGCAATGAACAACGAGGTATGCAAACTTTATCAACTAGAAAAAGAAAGCCATCATGCAAATAGTATTTCTCAACACAATTCTTTTCAAGACAAGCCTTAAACGCATCACCAAAATCAAGATCAGTTTCATATAACTCACGAATATAAGTAAATCCTAATACTCTAGAGTCTAATGAAACAAGCAAAGTGTGGCGTCTAGACAAGGCATCAGCTACAACATTATCTTTTCCTCTTTTAAACTTAATCACATAAGGGAATGTTTCAATGAATTCCATCCATCTACCATGCCTCCTATCCATTTTATCTTGACTTTTAAAGTGTTTCAAGGATTCATGGTCAGTTTTAAGCACAAATTCCCTAGGCCAAAGATAATGCTGCCATGTTTTAAGCACTCGATACAAAGCATACAACTCTTTATCATAGGTCGAGTAGTTTAAACATGCACCTTTTAATTTCTCAGAAAAGAAGGCGATAGGTTTACCTTCTTGCATAAGCACGCCCCCTATGCCGACTCCACTTGCATCACACTCCACCTCAAACGGTCGTGTGAAGTCAGGCAACACCAATAGCGGGGCTTGCGTCAACTTCAGCTTGAGAGTCTCGAAGGCTCTCTCCTGGGCACGCCCCCACTTGAACTCACTTCTCTTCTTTGTAATTTCTGTCAATGGGGCTGCAATGGTGCTAAAATCCTTGACAAACCTCCTATAGAAGCTCGCCAGCCCATGGAAACTCCGCACCTGGCCAATAGTAGTTGGCGTGGGCCACTCGTTTATGGCCTTGATCTTGGCCTCATCCACTTGCAATCCCTGCGAGCTAACCACAAAACCAAGAAAGGTAACAGTAGTAGTACATAACTCACACTTTTTCAAATTCGCAAACAAGTGTTCAAGACGCAAGGTATTAAGCACATCTCTCAAATGACACTCATGCTCCTCTAGGGACTGACTATACACTAATATGTCATCAAAATAGACCACTACAAATTTCCCTATATAATGTCGCAATACATGGTTCATGAGACGCATGAATGTACTAGGGGCGTTCGTGAGCCCGAATGGCATAACGAGCCATTCATAGAGACCAAACTTGGTCTTGAAGGCTGTTTTCCACTCGTCCCCCTCCCTCATACGAATCTGGTGGTATCCACTTTTTAAATCAATTTTTGAGAAAATGGTGGATCCATGCAGTTCGTCTAGCATATCATCAAGACGAGGAATGGGGTGCCTATACTTTACCGTGATGTTATTAATGGCCCTGCAATCGACACACATTCTCCATGTGTTGTCTTTCTTGGGTACTAATAACACCGGTACAGCACAAGGGCTCATACTCTCCCTAATGTATCCCTTATCCAAGAGCTCTTGGACTTGGGATTGGACCTCTTGGGTCTCTTGGGGGTTCATACGGTAAGCTGGCCTGTTTGGCAAAGACGCCCCGGGAATGAGATCAATTTGATGCTCGATTCCTCTAATTGGGGGTAGGCCAGCCGGTATCTCGTCGGGGAATACGTCCTTGTACTCCTCGATGAGCCCCAAAATGCGTGGGGGCAGTGAAGCTCGAAGCTCTTCACTTAACAAGCTCAGCTCCTTGCATAAGAGCATAAGCGTTGTTTCCCCATCCAAAAACTCGTCTTCCAGCTCCCTCTTGGAAGCCAAAAGAGCGGAGGGAGGTGTAGGGCTGAGAGGTTGGCTCGTCTTACCCCGAGCTTTCTCTTCCTTCCCATTCTCTCCCTCAAGGTCAGAACATACCTTCTTACCTTGACGCTTCCGATCCCACTCCTCCGAGACCTGCGTAGGCGTCATGGGCTTAAGGACTATGGTCTGGCCGTTGTGGGTGAAGGTGTTTCGGTTGGTGAATCCATCGTGCACAACCTTCCTGTCGTATTGCCATGGACGACCTAATAGAATATGACAAGCCTGCATAGGTACTACATCACAAAGAACATTATCCTCATAACGTCCTAGTTTAATAGAAACCTTTACTTGCCTTTGCACTTTCAATTCACCACAGTCATTCATCCAATGCAACTTATAGGGTCTAGGGTGATGAGTCATAGGTAATTGCAGTTTGTTAACCATCTCTAAGCTAGCAATGTTACAACAACTACCACTATCTATGATCATGTTACAAACCTTCCCTTTAATCAAGCACCTAGTATGAAACAAGTTCTCTCTTTGATTATCATCGCATGCTTGTGGTTTAATATGCAATGTCCTCCTAGCAATAAGAGATTCACCAGATTCATACTCAATTTCATCTTCAACATTATCATTTTCATGCAAATCATCATTAGGCTCGTTTTCATGCTCACTTTCAGATTCATATTCACCTAAATGATTGATTAAAAGTGTTTTCTTGTTAGGGCAATCTCTTGCATAATGTCCTCTACCCTGGCACTTAAAGCACACAATATCTCTAGTCCTAGACGAAGAGTTAGAGGTAGGATTACTCCCCTTTGGAGCTGCTGAAACCCCACTAGAATTGCCCTTGTTGTATGGTGAAGGCGTGGAGCTTGTGGGCTGTTTGGCTCGTCCAGCTTGGTCTCCTTGACCGCCGGCTGCATTGCTCCTCTCCTTTTGGTGCGAGGCCTCCTTCCCATACGATCCGCCTTGCTGGCCACGGCTCCCCCTCCATGATTGGGGCTGAGTGTTCGCGTTCCTTCCTCCCGAGTACCTAGACTTGAATTTCCTTTCTACTTTCAAAGCTAGATGGAAAAGGTCAGTCATAGTAGTGTAGAGATATAAATCAATCTCATTTGCCAAATAAGGATGCAAGATACGAAGATACCTGGCCATGGTGGTCTCTTCATCCTCAACCACATCAGCCCTTACCATCGCCACTTGCATGGCATTGTAGCACTCCTCGGCACTCATGGAACCTTGTTTCAAATTTTCCAGCCGCTGTCTTAGCTCCCGGGCGTAATGTTGAGGTATGAAACGCCCTCGCATCAACGCCTTCATTTGATCCCAGCTGGCTATGGGTGCGTCCAGATTGCGCCTCCTTTCTTTCACCAAGTTATCCCACCATATGAGGGCATAACCGGAGAACTCAAGGACAGCGAGCTGCACCTTCTTGGTCTCGGCAAAGTTGTGGCAGTTCCACACTTGCTCGATCTTGGTCTCCCATTCCATATAGACATCCGGATCACACTTGCCTTCGAAAGCAGGGATCCTCACCTTTATCTTGCCAACTCCGTCTTGCTCCTGCTCACGAGGTCTCATGGGACGCCTATCTCGACCTTCTCGGCGCTCCCTACCTCCCCTTCTTGAGACGCGCTCCCAATTATCCTCCTCCTCGCCCTCATAGTCATCATCATAAAGGTCCATATCACTTGGTGATCCTCTTTGGTCCTGAAATCCTTGAAAGCTATTAGCACGATTATGCTCATCCCGAAGGGGAGTGAGCTGGGAACCAAAAGGCACTCTTCTAGGAAGATTGCCCGAGGAATTACGCAATGGATTAGAGTTATGAGGCACTTCCCTGGTTTGGTTTTGGAAACCATGTTGTTGTGATGTGGACGCCAAGTTAGGGTCCGTGTTGTGGGCGTTTTGGTCCTGGCCATCGCCGGTGCCTTGTTGGTGTGCCGCTGAATCGGTGCCCAAGGCTACGCTTGGCACGGGTGGAGGCAACGCCAAGGCTCTCGTCTCCAAGGCCGTCATCCTAGAATTGAGGCGTGTGATGTTGCTGTTGAGTGAGGTCAACAACTTGAACACCTCGGGGTGGATTGGCTCAGGGCTCTTGGGTGTGTTGGTGTTATCACTACTTTCGTTAGACATTCTGCACAATCAGCAAAAACACTTTACAAGCAAACTTGTCAAGTTAGTTTAATCCAAATCAGCCTCTCAAGTGTTTCACTCGCTCTCACTCTCGGTGTGTGATCGAGCTCGTTGTTTCAATCTGCTTGAAATGATCAACAACTCAATTCAAAGATTAGTAAACAACAATTCACGAGAAGATGAAGGCTGGGGAAGAAACGTCCAAGAAAAGAAGACTCAAATGTGTTTAAGAATGGAGATGAATAGAGAAAGAGAACAAACCTCGATTAAGCTTCTCTCACCTTGATTTCCGTAACCAAGTATGAACTTGGAGTGGTTTGTTTAGGTGAGGGTAGGCTGAAAGTGTAAGGTTCGAAAGCTTCTCCAATGGGATCGTCTAACTCAAGAGATGAAGAGGGAAGATGATGATATGTCGCACACCTTAATTACACTATGCACTAGAATAAAATGCAATGATATACTATGAATGAAATAGAAGAATAAAATCTGATTTCTGATTTTCGTTTTTTTTTTTTTTTTTTTTTTTTTTTTAATCAGAAATAATCAGAAAATACAAATAATTTCGAAATTGAAATAAAATGCTATTCTAAGGTGCAAAATAATTTGCTAGAAATGAGGAGAGGTGGCGATTTGAGTTTGAAATGTTGGTGGCTGAAATCCCTTGATTTTAGGAGAAGGAATAGGCTGGAGGATGGGTGGTTGGGCGTGGCTTTTGATTTCAAATGAGCTGAATGGGTTCTCCTTGATATTAGGAGGTGGGTGTGGGATAATGTGGCTGCGATATGGTTTGTTGTTGGTCAACCTTAAAAATAGGAATCAGCTTAGGATTAATTCAAATTTGAATTAATTAAATCAGATTTATGACTCCAATTTAATTAAAACAAATCGGCTGACTTAATCAAGGTGGTGGTCGAATTTGTGGAGGTGGTGGGCGGATTTTGTGAAGGTGGTGGGGCGTTGGTGGTTGTGGTGGCTGAGGGGACGATTTTTCTTGGCTAAAGGTGTAATTGGCTAGGCAAAACAAACCACTGCGCAAGAACAAACCGATTAGTACTTTCAAGTTCAGATTAAAGAGAGTTGATTAATCGAACCTGATCTCCGGAGGACTCTTTTTGGTATTTTGTAGACTCTTTTGATGGGAACGAAAAGAACGTCGTCAACGCAGCTCTGATACCACTTTGATACGGGGTTAGCCGTGTGGATGCCCGATCTTCGACGTTCACGACTCAACAAGGAAAACACAAGGAAACAATGGTTAGAATTGAATGGAACGAAATTGGAAATGATGAACTCGACTCAACAAGAGGAAAAACGACACAACAAAGAAGCAAACTGAAATGAAGAAACGAAAAGGGAAATTGATAGAAACGACGAGAAGGATAACCCTTCGAGACAACTATTAAACCCCTGGTATGTATTTCAACCAGAATCCTAATAGAATGGACGAAGAACCAACCTTGTACAATCCTACACAACAAGGCGACACCTTGAAGCACAGGAAGGGGGCTCGTGATCGTTGATAAGCACCAAGCTTCGTAGAGGATTGACACAAATCAAACAAACCAAGCTGCGATTCACACACTCAATGAAGCAAAGCTTCAAACTCTCTCTTTTCAAGAGAAAACGATTTCTATATTCTGAATTGTCTAAGTGTTCCAAACCATCAAAACAATACTTATATGTCTCACTTCTGGAAATAAAAGAAATAATTAAAAAGGTCTAATTAATTCTAAGATAGATAGGCCCAAAACAGCATAATAGGCCCAAAATGAAACAAACACTCTTGGGTGCCTAAAATAGGCGTCGGTGCCCAAACGAGGCACACTCGCAGCGCCGGTGCCCAAACGAGGCACACCCGCAGCGCCGGTGCCCAATCGCGGCACTCATGCGACGTCGCTTGTGCCTTGGCTCTCTTCATGGGTGGCGCCCACACTTGCTAGGCACACAGCCTTGGCACATGGCTCCATGCTCGCTCTCGCCTCCTTAGCACAAATGAAACACACAAAGGCATGCATTCCACTTTGTAGCTTCTTAGCTCGGGATCTAGTGATTGGCCCCTCAAAGAGTGTTGGGGCGCTTGGAGGAGGCTGACTGGATGATCCTTCATCACACAAGCATACGAATCATGCGATTCCGAATGTTTCTCAAATTCTCAATAACACATCCTTTCTTATTGATTCGTTTGATTTGCCTAGGCTATGGTTCAGGAACCGTTGGTTTCCATTCTTTTCTAGTCCATAAATGTTTGAACTAATAGAACTTGGTAGAAAGATCACCAAACAACACAAACACAAGCATACGAATCATGCGATTCTGAATGTTTCTCAAATTCTCAATAACACAACCTTTGTTATTGATTCGTTTGATTTGCCTAGGCTATCGTTTGGGAAACGTTGGTTTCCATTCTTTTTCTAGTCCATAAATGTTTGACCTAATAGAACTTGAAAGAAAGATCACCAAACAACACAAACAAAAGCATACGAATCATGCGATTCCGAATGTTTCTCAAATTCTTAATAACACAACCTTTCTTTTTGATTCGTTTGATTTGCCTAGGCTATTGTTTTGGAACCGTTGGTTTCTATTCTTTTTCTAGACCATAAATCTTTGAACTAATAGAACTTCGTAGAAAATCACCAAAAACACAAACACAAGCATACGAATCATGCGATTCCGAATGTTTCTCAAATTCTTAATAACACAACCTTTCTTTTTGATTCGTTTGATTTGCCTAGGCTATGGTTTGGGTACCGTTGGTTTCCATTCTTTTTCTAGTCCAAAAATCTTTGAACTAATAGAACTTCGTAGAATGATCACCAAACAACACAAACACAAGCATACGAATCATGCGATTCCAATGTTTCTCAAATTCTCAATAACACAACCTTTCTTTTTGATTCGTTTGATTTGCCTAGGCTATTGTTTTGGAACCGTTGGTTTCTATTCTTTTTCTAGACCATAAATCTTTGAACTAATAGAACTTCGTAGAAAATCACCAAACAACACAAACACAAGCATATGAATCATGCGATTCCGAATGTTTCTCAAATTCTCAATAACACAACCTTTGTTATTGATTCGTTTGATTTGCCTAGGCTATCGTTTGGGAAACGTTGGTTTCCATTCTTTTTCTAGTCCATAAATGTTTGACCTATTAGAACTTGAAAGAAAGATCACCAAACAACACAAACACAAGCATACGAATCATGCGATTCCGAATGTTTCACAAATTCTCAATAACACAACCTTTCTTTTTGATTCGTTTGATTTGCCTAGGCTATGGTTTGGGAACCGTTGCTTTCCATTCTTTTTCTAGTCCAAAAATCTTTGAACTAATAAAACTTCGTAGAAAGATCACCAAACAACACAAACACAAGCATACGAATCATGCGATTCCAAATGTTTCTCAAATTCTCAATAACACAACCTTTCTTTTTGATTCGTTTGATTTGCCTAGGCTATTGTTTTGGAACCGTTGGTTTCTATTCTTTTTCTAGACCATAAATCTTTGAACTAATAGAACTTCGGAGAAAATCACCAAACAACACAAACACAAGCATACGAATCATGCGATTCCGAATGTTTCTCAAATTCTCAATAACACAACCTGTCTTATTGATTGGTTTGATTTGCCTAGGCTATGATTTGGGAACCGTTGGTTTCCATTCTTTTTCTAGTCCATAAATGTTTGAACTAATAGAACTTGGTAGAAAGATCACCAAACAACACAAACACAAGCATACGAATCATGCGATTCCGAATGTTTCTCAAATTCTCAATAACACAACCTTTCTTATTGATTCGTTTGATTTGCCTAGGCTATGGTTCGGGAACCGTTGGTTTCCATTCTTTTCTAGTCCATAAATGTTTGAACTAATAGAACTTGGTAGAAAGATCACCAAACAACACAAACACAAGCATACGAATCATGCGATTCTGAATGTTTCTCAAATTCTCAATAACACAACCTTTGTTATTGATTCGTTTGATTTGCCTAGGCTATCGTTTGGGAAACGTTGGTTTCCATTCTTTTTCTAGTCCATAAATGTTTGACCTAATAGAACTTGAAAGAAAGATCACCAAACAACACAAACAAAAGCATACGAATCATGCGATTCCGAATGTTTCTCAAATTCTTAATAACACAACCTTTCTTTTTGATTCGTTTGATTTGCCTAGGCTATTGTTTTGGAACCGTTGGTTTCTATTCTTTTTCTAGACCATAAATCTTTGAACTAATAGAACTTCGTAGAAAATCACCAAAAACACAAACACAAGCATACGAATCATGCGATTCCGAATGTTTCTCAAATTCTTAATAACACAACCTTTCTTTTTGATTCGTTTGATTTGCCTAGGCTATGGTTTGGGTACCGTTGGTTTCCATTCTTTTTCTAGTCCAAAAATCTTTGAACTAATAGAACTTCGTAGAATGATCACCAAACAACACAAACACAAGCATACGAATCATGCGATTCCAATGTTTCTCAAATTCTCAATAACACAACCTTTCTTTTTGATTCGTTTGATTTGCCTAGGCTATGGTTTGGGAACCGTTGCTTTCCATTCTTTTTCTAGTCCAAAAATCTTTGAACTAATAAAACTTCGTAGAAAGATCACTAAACAACACAAACACAAGCATACGAATCATGCGATTCCGAATGTTTCTCAAATTCTCAATAACACAACCTTTCTTTTTGATTCGTTTGATTTGCCTAGGCTATTATTTTGGAACCGTTGGTTTCTATTCTTTTTCTAGACCATAAATCTTTGAACTAATAGAACTTCGTAGAAAATCACCAAACAACACAAACACAAGCATACGAATCATGCGATTCCGAATGTTTCTCAAATTCTCAATAACACAACCTTTGTTATTGATTCGTTTGATTTGCCTAGGCTATCATTTGGGAAACGTTGGTTTCCATTCTTTTTCTAGTCAATAAATGTTTGTCCTATTAGAACTTGAAAGAAAGATCACCAAACAACACAAACACAAGCATACGAATCATGCGATTCCGAATGTTTCACAAATTCTCAATAACACAACCTTTCTTTTTGATTCGTTTGATTTGCCTAGGCTATGGTTTGGGAACCGTTGCTTTCCATTCTTTTTCTAGTCCAAAAATCTTTGAACTAATAAAACTTCGTAGAAAGATCACCAAACAACACAAACACAAGCATACGAATCATGCGATTCCGAATGTTTCTCAAATTCTCAATAACACAACCTTTCTTTTTGATTCGTTTGATTTGCCTAGGCTATTGTTTTGGAACCGTTGGTTTATATTCTTTTTCTAGACCATAAATCTTTGAACTAATAGAACTTCGTAGAAAATCACCAAACAACACGAACACAAGCATACGAATCATGCGATTCCGAATGTTTCTCAAATTCTCAATAACACAACCTTTGTTATTGATTCGTTTGATTTGCCTAGGCTATCGTTTGGGAAACGTTGGTTTCCATTCTTTTTCTAGTCCATAAATGTTTGACCTATTAGAACTTGAAAGAAAGATCACCAAACAACACAAACACAAGCATACGAATCATGCGATTCCGAATGTTTCACAAATTCTCAATAACACAACCTTCCCTCTTCATCTCTTGAGTTGGACGATCCCATTGGAGAAGCTTTCGAACCTTACACTTTCAGCCTACCCTCACCTAAACAAACCACTCCAAGTTCATACTTGGTTACGGAAATCAAGGTGAGAGAAGCTTAATCGAGGTTTGTTCTCTTTCTCTATTCATCTCCATTCTTAAACGGATTTGAGTCTTCTTTTCTTGGACGTTTCTTCCCCAGCCTTCATCTTCTCGTGAATTGTTGTTTACTAATCTTTGAATTGAGTTGTTGATCATTTCATGCAGATTGAAACAACGAGCTCGATCACACACCGAGAGTGAGAGCGAGTGAAACACTTGAGAGGCTGATTTGGATTAAACTAACTTGACAAGTTTGCTTGTAAAGTGTTTTTGCTGATTGTGCAGAATGTCTAACGAAAGTAGTGATAACACCAACACACCCAAGAGCCCTGAGCCAATCCACCCCGAGGTGTTCAAGTTGTTGACCTCACTCAACAGCAACATCACACGCCTCAATTCTAGGATGACGGCCTTGGAGACGAGAGCCTTGGCGTTGCCTCCACCCGTGCCAAGCGTAGCCTTGGGCACCGATTCAGCGGCACACCAACAAGGCACCGGCGATGGCCAGGACCAAAACGCCCACAACACGGACCCTAACTTGGCGTCCACATCACAACAACATGGTTTCCAAAACCAAACCAGGGAAGTGCCTCATAACCCTAATCCATTGCGTAATTCCTCGGGCAATCTTCCTAGAAGAGTGCCTTTTGGTTCCCAGCTCACTCCCCTTCGGGATGAGCATAATCGTGCTAATAGCTTTCAAGGATTTCAGGACCAAAGAGGATCACCAAGTGATATGGACCTTTATGATGATGAGTATGAGGGCGAGGAGGAGGATAATTGGGAGCGCGTCTCAAGAAGGGGAGGTAGGGAGCGCCGAGAAGGTCGAGATAGGCGTCCCATGAGACCTCGTGAGCAGGAGCAAGACGGAGTTGGCAAGATAAAGGTGAGGATCCCTGCTTTCGAAGGCAAGTGTGATCCGGATGTCTATATGGAATGGGAGACCAAGATCGAGCAAGTGTGGAACTGCCACAACTTTGCCGAGACCAAGAAGGTGCAGCTCGCTGTCCTTGAGTTCTCCGGTTATGCCCTCATATTGATACGGGGTTAGCCGTGTGGATGCCCGATCTTCGACGTTCACGACTCAACAAGGAAAACACAAGGAAACAATGGTTAGAATTGAATGGAACGAAACTGGAAATGATGAACTCGACTCAACAAGAGGAAAAACGACACAACAAAGAAGCAAACTGAAATGAAGAAACGAAAAGGGAAATTGATAGAAACGACGAGAAGGATAACCCTTCGAGACAACTATTAAACCCCTGGTATGTATTTCAACCAGAATCCTAATAGAATGGACGAAGAACCAACCTTGTACAATCCTACACAACAAGGCGACACCTTGAAGCACAGGAAGGGGGCTCGTGATCGTTGATAAGCACCAAGCTTCGTAGAGGATTGACACAAATCAAACAAACCAAGCTGCGATTCACACACTCAATGAAGCAAAGCTTCAAACTCTCTCTTTTCAAGAGAAAACGATTTCTATATTCTGAATTGTCTAAGTGTTCCAAACCATCAAAACAATACTTATATGTCTCACTTCTGGAAATAAAAGAAATAATTAAAAAGGTCTAATTAATTCTAAGATAGATAGGCCCAAAACAGCATAATAGGCCCAAAATGAAACAAACACTCTTGGGTGCCTAAAATAGGCGTCGGTGCCCAAACGAGGCACACTCGCAGCGCCGGTGCCCAAACGAGGCACACCCGCAGCGCCGGTGCCCAATCGCGGCACTCATGCGACGTCGCTTGTGCCTTGGCTCTCTTCATGGGTGGCGCCCACACTTGCTAGGCACACAGCCTTGGCACATGGCTCCATGCTCGCTCTCGCCTCCTTAGCACAAATGAAACACACAAAGGCATGCATTCCACTTTGTAGCTTCTTAGCTCGGGATCTAGTGATTGGCCCCTCAAAGAGTGTTGGGGCGCTTGGAGGAGGCTGACTGGATGATCCTTCATCAACCTCCCCTTCTTGGAAAGGATTCGACCCCGAATCCAAGTCTTCATCAAGAGCAAGGTATGGCGTGAGATCAGCGACGTTGAAAGTTGCGCTTACACCATAATCACCGGGCAGCTCCAGCTTGTATGCATTGTCCCCGATCCTCTTAAGCACCTTGAAAGGTCCATCTCCTCGAGGGGACAGCTTGTTCTTCCTTTGCTCCGGGAATCTCTCTTTCCTCAAATGAACCCACACCAAGTCTCCGGGCTGGAAAACAACGTGGCGCCTCCCATGGTTCGCTCTCCTTGCATTGTACTCGGCCTTTTGCTCCAACTTCAGTTTGGTGCGAGCATGCAATTCCCTAATAAACTCCACATGTTTTCCTGCGTCAAAGTGCTCATTTTCCCTCATTGGCAATGGGGTAAGATCTAGTGGGGTGAGAGGGTTAGTACCATAAACACATTCAAATGGAGTCAATTTAGTAGAAGAATGAACAATCCTGTTATATGCAAACTCCACATGAGGTAAGGCCTCTTCCCACATCTTCAAGTTCTTCCTAATTATGGCCCTAAGAATCGTAGCTAGTGTCCTATTGGTGACCTCGGTTTGCCCATCAGTTTGAGGGTGACTAGAGGTAGAAAACAGCAACTTAGTTCCTAGTTTACTCCATAAGGTTCTCCAAAAGTGGCTAAGGAACTTAGTATCTCGGTCACTAACTATGGTTTTAGGAACCCCATGCAATCTGACTATCTCCCTAAAGAATAATCCAGCCACATTAGTAGCATCGTCGGTCTTATGACATGCTAAATGTGCCATCTTACTAAACCTATCCACTACAACCATGATTGAATCCCTCCCCTTCTTAGTCCTAGGCAACCCAACTATAAAGTCCATAGAAAGGTCCTCCCAAGGGGCTGTAGGCGTGGGCAATGGTGTGTAAAGTCCATGTGGCATAAGTCTAGATTTAGCCCTAAGACAGTCCATGCATCTTTTAACTACATTCTCAACATCCCTAAGCATGTGTGGCCAATAGAAATGAGTCCTAAGAGTGTGATAAGTTTTGTCCCTCCCAAAATGCCCCATTAGGCCGCCCCTATGGGCTTCCTCAACAAGCAGCAAACGCAATGAACAACGAGGTATGCAAACTTTATCAACTAGAAAAAGAAAGCCATCATGCAAATAGTATTTCTCAACACAATTCTTTTCAAGACAAGCCTTAAACGCATCACCAAAATCAAGATCAGTTTCATATAACTCACGAATATAAGTAAATCCTAATACTCTAGAGTCTAATGAAACAAGCAAAGTGTGGCGTCTAGACAAGGCATCAGCTACAACATTATCTTTTCCTCTTTTAAACTTAATCACATAAGGGAATGTTTCAATGAATTCCATCCATCTACCATGCCTCCTATCCATTTTATCTTGACTTTTAAAGTGTTTCAAGGATTCATGGTCAGTTTCAAGCACAAATTCCCTAGGCCAAAGATAATGCTGCCATGTTTTAAGCACTCGATACAAAGCATACAACTCTTTATCATAGGTCGAGTAGTTTAAACATGCACCTTTTAATTTCTCAGAAAAGAAGGCGATAGGTTTACCTTCTTGCATAAGCACGCCCCCTATGCCGACTCCACTTGCATCACACTCCACCTCAAACGGTCGTGTGAAGTCAGGCAACACCAATAGCGGGGCTTGCGTCAACTTCAGCTTGAGAGTCTCGAAGGCTCTCTCCTGGGCACGCCCCCACTTGAACTCACTTCTCTTCTTTGTAATTTCTGTCAATGGGGCTGCAATGGTGCTAAAATCCTTGACAAACCTCCTATAGAAGCTCGCCAGCCCATGGAAACTCCGCACCTGGCCAATAGTAGTTGGCGTGGGCCACTCGTTTATGGCCTTGATCTTGGCCTCATCCACTTGCAATCCCTGCGAGCTAACCACAAAACCAAGAAAGGTAACAGTAGTAGTACATAACTCACACTTTTTCAAATTCGCAAACAAGTGTTCAAGACGCAAGGTATTAAGCACATCTCTCAAATGACACTCATGCTCCTCTAGGGACTTACTATACACTAATATGTCATCAAAATAGACCACTACAAATTTCCCTATATAATGTCGCAATACATGGTTCATGAGACGCATGAATGTACTAGGGGCGTTCGTGAGCCCGAATGGCATAACGAGCCATTCATAGAGACCAAACTTGGTCTTGAAGGCTGTTTTCCACTCGTCCCCCTCCCTCATACGAATCTGGTGGTATCCACTTTTTAAATCAATTTTTGAGAAAATGGTGGATCCATGCAGTTCGTCTAGCATATCATCAAGACGAGGAATGGGGTGCCTATACTTTACCGTGATGTTATTAATGGCCCTGCAATCGACACACATTCTCCATGTGTTGTCTTTCTTGGGTACTAATAACACCGGTACAGCACAAGGGCTCATACTCTCCCTAATGTATCCCTTATCCAAGAGCTCTTGGACTTGGGATTGGACCTCTTGGGTCTCTTGGGGGTTCATACGGTAAGCTGGCCTGTTTGGCAAAGACGCCCCGGGAATGAGATCAATTTGATGCTCGATTCCTCTAATTGGGGGTAGGCCAGCCGGTATCTCGTCGGGGAATACGTCCTTGTACTCCTCGATGAGCCCCAAAATGCGTGGGGGCAGTGAAGCTCGAAGCTCTTCACTTAACAAGCTCAGCTCCTTGCATAAGAGCATAAGCGTTGTTTCCCCATCCAAAAACTCGTCTTCCAGCTCCCTCTTGGAAGCCAAAAGAGCGGAGGGAGGTGTAGGGCTGAGAGGTTGGCTCGTCTTACCCCGAGCTTTCTCTTCCTTCCCATTCTCTCCCTCAAGGTCAGAACATACCTTCTTACCTTGACGCTTCCGATCCCACTCCTCCGAGACCTGCGTAGGCGTCATGGGCTTAAGGACTATGGTCTGGCCGTTGTGGGTGAAGGTGTTTCGGTTGGTGAATCCATCGTGCACAACCTTCCTGTCGTATTGCCATGGACGACCTAATAGAATATGACAAGCCTGCATAGGTACTACATCACAAAGAACATTATCCTCATAACGTCCTAGTTTAATAGAAACCTTTACTTGCCTTTGCACTTTCAATTCACCACAGTCATTCATCCAATGCAACTTATAGGGTCTAGGGTGATGAGTCATAGGTAATTGCAGTTTGTTAACCATCTCTAAGCTAGCAATGTTACAACAACTACCACTATCTATGATCATGTTACAAACCTTCCCTTTAATCAAGCACCTAGTATGAAACAAGTTCTCTCTTTGATTATCATCGCATGCTTGTGGTTTAATATGCAATGTCCTCCTAGCAATAAGAGATTCACCAGATTCATACTCAATTTCATCTTCAACATTATCATTTTCATGCAAATCATCATTAGGCTCGTTTTCATGCTCACTTTCAGATTCATATTCACCTAAATGATTGATTAAAAGTGTTTTCTTGTTAGGGCAATCTCTTGCATAATGTCCTCTACCCTGGCACTTAAAGCACACAATATCTCTAGTCCTAGACGAAGAGTTAGAGGTAGGATTACTCCCCTTTGGAGCTGCTGAAACCCCACTAGAATTGCCCTTGTTGTATGGTGAAGGCGTGGAGCTTGTGGGCTGTTTGGCTCGTCCAGCTTGGTCTCCTTGACCGCCGGCTGCATTGCTCCTCTCCTTTTGGTGCGAGGCCTCCTTCCCATACGATCCGCCTTGCTGGCCACGGCTCCCCCTCCATGATTGGGGCTGAGTGTTCGCGTTCCTTCCTCCCGAGTACCTAGACTTGAATTTCCTTTCTACTTTCAAAGCTAGATGGAAAAGGTCAGTCATAGTAGTGTAGGGATATAAATCAATCTCATTAGCCAAATAAGGATGCAAGATACGAAGATACCTGGCCATGGTGGTCTCTTCATCCTCAACCACATCAGCCCTTACCATCGCCACTTGCATGGCATTGTAGCACTCCTCGGCACTCATGGAACCTTGTTTTAAATTTTCCAGCCGCTGTCTTAGCTCCCGGGCGTAATGTTGAGGTATGAAACGCCCTCTCATCAACGCCTTCATTTGATCCCAGCTGGCTATGGGTGCGTCCAGATTGCGCCTCCTTTCTTTCACCAAGTTATCCCACCATATGAGGGCATAACCGGAGAACTCAAGGACAGCGAGCTGCACCTTCTTGGTCTCGGCAAAGTTGTGGCAGTTCCACACTTGCTCGATCTTGGTCTCCCATTCCATATAGACATCCGGATCACACTTGCCTTCGAAAGCAGGGATCCTCACCTTTATCTTGCCAACTCCGTCTTGCTCCTGCTCACGAGGTCTCATGGGACGCCTATCTCGACCTTCTCGGCGCTCCCTACCTCCCCTTCTTGAGACGCGCTCCCAATTATCCTCCTCCTCGCCCTCATACTCATCATCATAAAGGTCCATATCACTTGGTGATCCTCTTTGGTCCTGAAATCCTTGAAAGCTATTAGCACGATTATGCTCATCCCGAAGGGGAGTGAGCTGGGAACCAAAAGGCACTCTTCTAGGAAGATTGCCCGAGGAATTACGCAATGGATTAGAGTTATGAGGCACTTCCCTGGTTTGGTTTTGGAAACCATGTTGCTGTGATGTGGACGCCAAGTTAGGGTCCGTGTTGTGGGCGTTTTGGTCCTGGCCATCGCCGGTGCCTTGTTGGTGTACCGCTGAATCGGTGCCCAAGGCTACGCTTGGCACGGGTGGAGGCAACGCCAAGGCTCTCGTCTCCAAGGCCGTCATCCTAGAATTGAGGCGTGTGATGTTGCTGTTGAGTGAGGTCAACAACTTGAACACCTCGGGGTGGATTGGCTCAGGGCTCTTGGGTGTGTTGGTGTTATCACTACTTTCGTTAGACATTCTGCACAATCAGCAAAAACACTTTACAAGCAAACTTGTCAAGTTAGTTTAATCCAAATCAGCCTCTCAAGTGTTTCACTCGCTCTCACTCTCGGTGTGTGATCGAGCTCGTTGTTTCAATCTGCTTGAAATGATCAACAACTCAATTCAAAGATTAGTAAACAACAATTCACGAGAAGATGAAGGCTGGGGAAGAAACGTCCAAGAAAAGAAGACTCAAATCTGTTTAAGAATGGAGATGAATAGAGAAAGAGAACAAACCTCGATTAAGCTTCTCTCACCTTGATTTCCGTAACCAAGTATGAACTTGGAGTGGTTTGTTTAGGTGAGGGTAGGCTGAAAGTGTAAGGTTCGAAAGCTTCTCCAATGGGATCGTCCAACTCAAGAGATGAAGAGGGAAGATGATGATATGTCGCACACCTTAATTACACTATGCACTAGAATAAAATGCAATGATATACTATGAATGAAATAGAAGAATAAAATCTGATTTCTGATTTTCGTTTTTTTTTTTTTTTTTTTTTTTTTTTTGATTTTCTTTTCTTTTTTTTTTAATCAGAAATAATCAGAAAATACAAATAATTTCGAAATTGAAATAAAATGCTATTCTAAGGTGCAAAATAATTTGCTAGAAATGAGGAGAGGTGGCGATTTGAGTTTGAAATGTTGGTGGCTGAAATCCCTTGATTTTAGGAGAAGGAATAGGCTGGAGGATGGTGGTTGGGCGTGGCTTTTGAATTCAAATGAGCTGAATGGGTTCTCCTTGATATTAGGAGGTGGGTGTGGGATAATGTGGCTGGGATATGGTTTGTTGTTGGTCAACCTTAAAAATAGGAATCAGCTTAGGATTAATTCAAATTTGAATTAATTAAATCAGATTTATGACTCCAATTTAATTAAAACAAATCGGCTGACTTAATCAAGGTGGTGGTCGAATTTGTGGAGGTGGTGGGCGGATTTTGTGAAGGTGGTGGGGCGTTGGTGGTTGTGGTGGCTGAGGGGACGATTTTTCTTGGCTAAAGGTGTAATTGGCTAGGCAAAACAAACCACTGCGCAAGAACAAACCGATTAGTACTTTCAAGTTCAGATTAAAGAGAGTTGATTAATCGAACCTGATCTCCGGAGGACTCTTTTTGGTATTTTGTAGACTCTTTTGATGGGAACGAAAAGAACGTCGTCAACGCAGCTCTGATACCACTTTGATACGGGGTTAGCCGTGTGGATGCCCGATCTTCGACGTTCACGACTCAACAAGGAAAACACAAGGAAACAATGGTTAGAATTGAATGGAACGAAACTGGAAATGATGAACTCGACTCAACAAGAGGAAAAACGACACAACAAAGAAGCAAACTGAAATGAAGAAACGAAAAGGGAAATTGATAGAAACGACGAGAAGGATAACCCTTCGAGACAACTATTAAACCCCTGGTATGTATTTCAACCAGAATCCTAATAGAATGGACGAAGAACCAACCTTGTACAATCCTACACAACAAGGCGACACCTTGAAGCACAGGAAGGGGGCTCGTGATCGTTGATAAGCACCAAGCTTCGTAGAGGATTGACACAAATCAAACAAACCAAGCTGCGATTCACACACTCAATGAAGCAAAGCTTCAAACTCTCTCTTTTCAAGAGAAAACGATTTCTATATTCTGAATTGTCTAAGTGTTCCAAACCATCAAAACAATACTTATATGTCTCACTTCTGGAAATAAAAGAAATAATTAAAAAGGTCTAATTAATTCTAAGATAGATAGGCCCAAAACAGCATAATAGGCCCAAAATGAAACAAACACTCTTGGGTGCCTAAAATAGGCGTCGGTGCCTAAACGAGGCACACTCGCAGCGCCGGTGCCCAAACGAGGCACACCCGCAGCGCCGGTGCCCAATCGCGGCACTCATGCGACGTCGCTTGTGCCTTGGCTCTCTTCATGGGTGGCGCCCACACTTGCTAGGCACACAGCCTTGGCACATGGCTCCATGCTCGCTCTCGCCTCCTTAGCACAAATGAAACACACAAAGGCATGCATTCCACTTTGTAGCTTCTTAGCTCGGGATCTAGTGATTGGCCCCTTAAAGAGTGTTGGGGCGCTTGGAGG
>OZ002730.1:21543183-21630981 GCA_963924305.1 Polygonum maritimum | reverse complement strand
ATGAAACACACAAAGGCATGCATTCCACTTTGTAGCTTCTTAGCTCGGGATCTAGTGATTGGCCCCTCAAAGAGTGTTGGGGCGCTTGGAGGAGGCTGACTGGATGATCCTTCATCACATATGGTGGGATAACTTGGTGAAAGAAAGGAGGCGCAATCTGGACGCACCCATAGCCAGCTGGGATCAAATGAAGGCGTTGATGCGAGGGCGTTTCATACCTCAACATTACGCCCGGGAGCTAAGACAGCGGCTGGAAAATTTGAAACAAGGTTCCATGAGTGCCGAGGAGTGCTACAATGCCATGCAAGTGGCGATGGTAAGGGCTGATGTGGTTGAGGATGAAGAGACCACCATGGCCAGGTATCTTCGTATCTTGCATCCTTATTTGGCTAATGAGATTGATTTATATCCCTACACTACTATGACTGACCTTTTCCATCTAGCTTTGAAAGTAGAAAGGAAATTCAAGTCTAGGTACTCGGGAGGAAGGAACGCGAACACTCAGCCCCAATCATGGAGGGGGAGCCGTGGCCAGCAAGGCGGATCGTATGGGAAGGAGGCCTCGCACCAAAAGGAGAGGAGCAATGCAGCCGGCGGTCAAGGAGACCAAGCTGGACGAGCCAAACAGCCCACAAGCTCCACGCCTTCACCATACAACAAGGGCAATTCTAGTGGGGTTTCAGCAGCTCCAAAGGGGAGTAATCCTACCTCTAACTCTTCGTCTAGGACTAGAGATATTGTGTGCTTTAAGTGCCAGGGTAGAGGACATTATGCAAGAGATTGCCCTAACAAGAAAACACTTTTAATCAATCATTTAGGTGAATATGAATCTGAAAGTGAGCATGAAAACGAGCCTAATGATGATTTGCATGAAAATGATAATGTTGAAGATGAAATTGAGTATGAATCTGGTGAATCTCTTATTGCTAGGAGGACATTGCATATTAAACCACAAGCATGCGATGATAATCAAAGAGAGAACTTGTTTCATACTAGGTGCTTGATTAAAGGGAAGGTTTGTAACATGATCATAGATAGTGGTAGTTGTTGTAACATTGCTAGCTTAGAGATGGTTAACAAACTGCAATTATCTATGACTCATCACCCTAGACCCTATAAGTTGCATTGGATGAATGACTGTGGTGAATTGAAAGTGCAAAGGCAAGTAAAGGTTTCTATTAAACTAGGACGTTATGAGGATAATGTTCTTTGTGATGTAGTACCTATGCAGGCTTGTCATATTCTATTAGGTCGTCCATGGCAATACGACAGGAAGGTTGTGCACGATGGATTCACCAACCGAAACACCTTCACCCACAACGGCCAGACCATAGTCCTTAAGCCCATGACGCCTACGCAGGTCTCGGAGGAGTGGGATCGGAAGCGTCAAGGTAAGAAGGTATGTTCTGACCTTGAGGGAGAGAATGGGAAGGAAGAGAAAGCTCGGGGTAAGACGAGCCAACCTCTCAGCCCTACACCTCCTTCCGCTCTTTTGGCTTCCAAGAGGGAGCTGGAAGACGAGTTTTTGGATGGGGAAACAACGCTTATGCTCTTATGCAAGGAGCTGAGCTTGTTAAGTGAAGAGCTTCGAGCTTCACTGCCCCCACGCATTTTGGGGCTCATCGAGGAGTACAAGGACGTATTCCCCGACGAGATACCGGCTGGCCTACCCCCAATTAGAGGAATCGAGCATCAAATTGATCTCATTCCCGGGGCGTCTTTGCCAAACAGGCCAGCTTACCGTATGAACCCCCAGGAGACCCAAGAGGTCCAATCCCAAGTCCAAGAGCTCTTGGATAAGGGATACATTAGGGAGAGTATGCGCCCTTGTGCTGTACCGGTGTTATTAGTACCCAAGAAAGACAACACATGGAGAATGTGTGTCGATTGCAGGGCCATTAATAACATCACGGTAAAGTATAGGCACCCCATTCCTCGTCTTGATGATATGCTAGACGAACTGCATGGATCCACCATTTTCTCAAAACTTGATTTAAAAAGTGGATACCACCAGATTCGTATGAGGGAGGGGGACGAGTGGAAAACAGCCTTCAAGACCAAGTTTGGTCTCTATGAATGGCTCGTTATGCCATTCGGGCTCACGAACGCCC
This sequence comes from Polygonum maritimum, assembly GCA_963924305.1. Lineage (NCBI taxonomy): Eukaryota > Viridiplantae > Streptophyta > Magnoliopsida > Caryophyllales > Polygonaceae > Polygonum > Polygonum maritimum. The sequence goes on along the minus strand of OZ002730.1, from coordinate 21,628,870 downwards.
CTAGTACATTCATGCGTCTCATGAACCATGTATTGCGACATTATATAGGGAAATTTGTAGTGGTCTATTTTGATGACATATTAGTGTATAGTAAGTCCCTAGAGGAGCATGAGTGTCATTTGAGAGATGTGCTTAATACCTTGCGTCTTGAACACTTGTTTGCGAATTTGAAAAAGTGTGAGTTATGTACTACTACTGTTACCTTTCTTGGTTTTGTGGTTAGCTCGCAGGGATTGCAAGTGGATGAGGCCAAGATCAAGGCCATAAACGAGTGGCCCACGCCAACTACTATTGGCCAGGTGCGGAGTTTCCATGGGCTGGCGAGCTTCTATAGGAGGTTTGTCAAGGATTTTAGCACCATTGCAGCCCCATTGACAGAAATTACAAAGAAGAGAAGTGAGTTCAAGTGGGGGCGTGCCCAGGAGAGAGCCTTCGAGACTCTCAAGCTGAAGTTGACGCAAGCCCCGCTATTGGTGTTGCCTGACTTCACACGACCGTTTGAGGTGGAGTGTGATGCAAGTGGAGTCGGCATAGGGGGCGTGCTTATGGAAGAAGGTAAACCTATCGCCTTCTTTTCTGAGAAATTAAAAGGTGCATGTTTAAACTACTCGACCTATGATAAAGAGTTGTATGCTTTGTATCGAGTGCTTAAAACATGGCAGCATTATCTTTGGCCTAGGGAATTTGTGCTTAAAACTGACCATGAATCCTTGAAACACTTTAAAAGTCAAGATAAAATGGATAGGAGGCATGGTAGATGGATGGAATTCATTGAAACATTCCCTTATGTGATTAAGTTTAAAAGAGGAAAAGATAATGTTGTAGCTGATGCCTTGTCTAGACGCCACACTTTGCTTGTTTCATTAGACTCTAGAGTATTAGGATTTACTTATATTCGTGAGTTATATGAAACTGATCTTGATTTTGGTGATGCGTTTAAGGCTTGTCTTGAAAAGAATTGTGCTGAGAAATACTATTTGCATGATGGCTTTCTTTTTCTAGTTGATAAAGTTTGCATACCTCGTTGTTCATTGCGTTTGCTGCTTGTTGAGGAAGCCCATAGGGGCGGCCTAATGGGGCATTTTGGGAGGGACAAAACTTATCACACTCTTAGGACTCATTTCTATTGGCCACACATGCTTAGGGATGTTGAGAATGTATTAAAAGATGCATGGACTGTCTTAGGGCTAAATCTAGACTTATGCCACATGGACTTTACACACCATTGCCCACGCCTACAGCCCCTTGGGAGGACCTTTCTATGGACTTTATAGTTGGGTTGCCTAGGACTAAGAAGGGGAGGGATTCAATCATGGTTGTAGTGGATAGGTTTAGTAAGATGGCACATTTTATAGCATGTCATAAGACCGACGATGCTACTAATGTGGCTGGATTATTCTTTAGGGAGATAGTCAGATTGCATGGGGTTCCTAAAACCATAGTTAGTGACCGAGATACTAAGTTCCTTAGCCACTTTTGGAGAACCTTATGGAGTAAACTAGGAACTAAGTTGTTGTTTTCTACCTCTAGTCACCCTCAAACTGATGGGCAAACCGAGGTCACCAATAGGACACTAGCTACGATTCTTAGGGCCATAATTAGGAAGAACTTGAAGATGTGGGAAGAGGCCTTACCTCATGTGGAGTTTGCATATAACAGGATTGTTCATTCTTCTACTAAATTGACTCCATTTGAATGTGTTTATGGTACTAACCCTCTCACCCCACTAGATCTTACCCCATTGCCAATGAGGGAAAATGAGCACTTTGACGCAGGAAAACATGTGGAGTTTATTAGGGAATTGCATGCTCGCACCAAACTGAAGTTGGAGCAAAAGGCCGAGTACAATGCAAGGAGAGCGAACCATGGGAGGCGCCACGTTGTTTTCCAGCCCGGAGACTTGGTGTGGGTTCATTTGAGGAAAGAGAGATTCCCGGAGCAAAGGAAGAACAAGCTGTCCCCTCGAGGAGATGGACCTTTCAAGGTGCTTAAGAGGATCGGGGACAATGCATACAAGCTGGAGCTGCCCGGTGATTATGGTGTAAGCGCAACTTTCAACGTCGCTGATCTCACGCCATACCTTGCTCTTGATGAAGACTTGGATTCGGGGTCGAATCCTTTCCAAGAAGGGGAGGTTGATGAAGGATCATCCAGTCAGCCTCCTCCAAGCGCCCCAACACTCTTTGAGGGGCCAATCACTAGATCCCGAGCTAAGAAGCTACAAAGTGGAATGCATGCCTTTGTGTGTTTCATTTGTGCTAAGGAGGCGAGAGCGAGCATGGAGCCATGTGCCAAGGCTGTGTGCCTAGCAAGTGTGGGCGCCACCCATGAAGAGAGCCAAGGCACAAGCGACGTCGCATGAGTGCCGCGATTGGGCACCGGCGTTGCGGGTGTGCCTCGTTTGGGCACCGGCGCTGCGAGTGTGCCTCGTTTGGGCACCGACGCCTATTTTAGGCACCCAAGAGTGTTTGTTTCATTTTGGGCCTATTATGCTGTTTTGGGCCTATCTATCTTAGAATTAATTAGACCTTTTTAATTATTTCTTTTATTTCCAGAAGTGAGACATATAAGTATTGTTTTGATGGTTTGGAACACTTAGACAATTCAGAATATAGAAATCGTTTTCTCTTGAAAAGAGAGAGTTTGAAGCTTTGCTTCATTGAGTGTGTGAATCGCAGCTTGGTTTGTTTGATTTGTGTCAATCCTCTACGAAGCTTGGTGCTTATCAACGATCACGAGCCCCCTTCCTGTGCTTCAAGGTGTCGCCTTGTTGTGTAGGATTGTACAAGGTTGGTTCTTCGTCCATTCTATTAGGATTCTGGTTGAAATACATACCAGGGGTTTAATAGTTGTCTCGAAGGGTTATCCTTCTCGTCGTTTCTATCAATTTCCCTTTTCGTTTCTTCATTTCAGTTTGCTTCTTTGTTGTGTCGTTTTTCCTCTTGTTGAGTCGAGTTCATCATTTCCAGTTTCGTTCCATTCAATTCTAACCATTGTTTCCTAGTGTTTTCCTTGTTGAGTCGTGAACGTCGAAGATCGGGCATCCACACGGCTAACCCCGTATCATATTAGAACTTGAAAGAAAGATCACCAAACAACACAAACACAAGCATACGAATCATGCGATTCCGAATGTTTCACAAATTCTCAATAACACAACCTTTCTTTTTGATTCGTTTGATTTGCCTAGGCTATTGTTTTGGAACCGTTGGTTTCTATTATTTTTCTAGACCATAAATCTTTGAACTAATAGAACTTCGTAGAAAATCACCAAACAACACAAACACAAGCATATGAATCATGCGATTCCGAATGTTTCTCAAATTCTCAATAACACAACCTTTGTTATTGATTCGTTTGATTTGCCTAGGCTATCGTTTGGGAAACGTTGGTTTCCATTCTTTTTCTACTCCATAAATGTTTGACCTATTAGAACTTGAAAGAAAGATCACCAAACAACACAAACACAAGCATACTAATCATGCGATTCCGAATGTTTCACAAATTCTCAATAACACAACCTTTCTTTTTGATTCGTTTGATTTGCCTAGGCTATGGTTTGGTAACCGTTGGTTTCAATTCTTTTTCTAGTCCAAAAATCTTTGAACTAATAGAACTTCGTAGAAAGATCACCAAACAACACAAACACAAGCATACGAATCATGCGATTCCGAATGTTTCTCAAATTCTCAATAACACAACCTTTCTTTTTGATTCGTTAGATTTGCCTAGGCTATTGTTTTGGAACCGTTGGTTTCTATTCTTTTTCTAGACCATAAATCTTTGAACTAATAGAACTTTGTTGAAAATCACCAAACAACACAAACACAAGCATACGAATCATGCGATTCCGAATGTTTCTCAAATTCTCAATAAAACAACCTTTCTTTTTGATTCGTTTGATTTGCCTAGGCTATCGTTTGGGAACCGTTGGTTTCCATTCTTTTTCTAGTCCATAAATGTTTGAACTATTAGAACTTGGTAGAAAGATCACGAAACAACACAAACACAAGTATACGAATCATGCGATTCCGAATGTTTCTCAAATTCTCAATAACACAACCTTTCTTATTGATTGGTTTGATTTGCTTAGGCTATGGTTTGGGAATCGTTGGTTTCCATTCTTTTTCTAGTCCATAAATGTTTGAACTAATAGAACTTGATAGAAAGATCACGAAACAACACAAACACAAGCATACGAATTCATGCGATTCCGAATGTTTCTCAAATTCTCAATAACACAACCTTTCTTATTGATTCGTTTGATTTGCCTAGGCTATGGTTTGGGAACCGTTGGTTTCCATTCTTTTCTAGTCCATAAATGTTTGAACTAATAGAACTTGGTAGAAAAATCGCCAAACAACACAAACACAAGCATACGAATCATGCGATTCCGAATGTTTCTCAAATTCTCAATAACACAACCTTTGTTATTGATTCGTTTGATTTGCCTAGACTATCGTTTGGGAAACGTTGGTTTCCATTCTTTTTCTAGTCAATAAATGTTTGTCCTATTAGAACTTGAAAGAAAGATCACCAAACAACACAAACACAAGCATACGAATCATGCGATTCCGAATGTTTCACAAATTCTCAATAACACAACCTTTCTTTTTGATTCGTTTGATTTGCCTAGGCTATGGTTTGGGAACCGTTGCTTTCCATTCTTTTTCTAGTCCAAAAATCTTTGAACTAATAAAACTTCGTAGAAAGATCACCAAACAACACAAACACAAGCATACGAATCATGCGATTCCGAATGTTTCTCAAATTCTCAATAACACAACCTTTCTTTTTGATTCGTTTGATTTGCCTAGGCTATTGTTTTGGAACCGTTGGTTTCTATTCTTTTTCTAGACCATAAATCTTTGAACTAATAGAACTTTGTTGAAAATCACCAAACAACACAAACACAAGCATACGAATCATGCGATTCCGAATGTTTCTCAAATTCTCAATAAAACAACCTTTCTTTTTGATTCGTTTGATTTGCCTAGGCTATCGTTTGGGAACCGTTGGTTTCCATTCTTTTTCTATTCCATAAATGTTTGAACTATTAGAACTTGGTAGAAAGATCACGAAACAACACAAACACAAGTATACGAATCATGCGATTCCGAATGTTTCTCAAATTCTCAATAACACAACCTTTCTTATTGATTGGTTTGATTTGCTTAGGCTATGGTTTGGGAACCGTTGGTTTCCATTCTTTTTCTAGTCCATAAATGTTTGAACTAATAGAACTTGATAGAAAGATCACGAAACAACACAAACACAAGCATACGAATTCATGCGATTCCGAATGTTTCTCAAATTCTCAATAACACCACCTTTCTTATTGACTCGTTTGATTTGCCTAGGCTATGGTTTGGGAACCGTTGGTTTCCGTTCTTTTTCTAGTCCATAAATGTTTGAACTAATAGAACTTGGTTGAAAGATCACCAAACAATACAAACACAAGCATACGAATCATGCGATTCCGAATGTTTCTCAAATTCTCAATAACACAACCTTTCTTATTGATTCGTTTGATTTGCCTAGGCTATGGTTTGGGAACCGTTGGTTTCCATTCTTTTCTAGTCCATAAATGTTTGAACTAATAGAACTTGGTAGAAAAATCGCCAAAAAACACAAACACAAGCATACGAATCATGCGATTCTGAATGTTTCTCAAATTCTCAATAACACAACCTTTGTTATTGATTCGTTTGATTTGCCTAGGCTATCGTTTGGGAAACGTTGGTTTCCATTCTTTTTCTAGTCCATAAATGTTTGACCTAATAGAACTTGAAAGAAAGATCACCAAACAACACAAACAAAAGCATACGAATCATGCGATTCCGAATGTTTCTCAAATTCTTAATAACACAACCGTTCTTTTTAATTCGTTTGATTTGCCTAGGCTATTGTTTTGGAACCGTTGGTTTCTATTCTTTTTCTAGACCATAAATCTTTGAACTAATAGAACTTTGTAGAAAATCACCAAAAACACAAACACAAGCATACGAATCATGCGATTCCGAATGTTTCACAAATTCTCAATAACACAACCTTTCTTTTTGATTCGTTTGATTTGCCTAGGCTATGGTTTGGTAACCGTTGGTTTCAATTCTTTTTCTAGTCCAAAAATCTTTGAACTAATAGAACTTCGTAGAAAGATCACCAAACAACACAAACACAAGCATACGAATCATGCGATTCCGAATGTTTCACAAATTCTCAATAACACAACCTTTCTTTTTGATTCGTTTGATTTGCCTAGGCTATGGTTTGGGAACCGTTGCTTTCCATTCTTTTTCTAGTCCAAAAATCTTTGAACTAATAAAACTTCGTAGAAAGATCACCAAACAACACAAACACAAGCATACGAATCATGCGATTCCAAATGTTTCTCAAATTCTCAATAACACAACCTTTTTTTTTGATTCGTTTGATTTGCCTAGGCTATTGTTTTGGAACCGTTGGTTTCTATTCTTTTTCTAGACCATAAATCTTTGAACTAATAGAACTTCGTAGAAAATCACCAAACAACACAAACACAAGCATACGAATCATGCGATTCCGAATGTTTCTCAAATTCTCAATAACACAACCTTTGTTATTGATTCGTTTGATTTGCTTAGGCTATCGTTTGGGAAACGTTGGTTTCCATTCTTTTTCTATTCCTTAAATGTTTGACCTATTAGAACTTGAAAGAAAGATCACCAAACAACACAAACACAAGCATACGAATCATGCGATTCCGAATGTTTCACAAATTCTCAATAACACAACCTTTCTTTTTGATTCGTTTGATTTGCCTAGGCTATGGTTTGGGAACCGTTGCTTTCCATTCTTTTTCTAGTCCAAAAATCTTTGAACTAATAAAACTTCGTGGAAAGATCACCAAACAACACAAACACAAGCATACGAATCATGCGATTCCGAATGTTTCTCAAATTCTCAATAACACAACCTTTCTTTTATTGATTCGTTTGATTTGCCTAGGCTATGGTTCGGGAACCGTTGGTTTCCATTCTTTTCTAGTCCATAAATGTTTGAACTAATCGAACTTGGTAGAAAGATCACCAAACAACACAAACACAAGCATACGAATCATGCGATTCTGAATGTTTCTCAAATTCTCAATAACACAACCGTTGTTATTGATTCGTTTGATTTGCCTAGGCTATCGTTTGGGAAACGTTGGTTTCCATTCTTTTTCTAGTCCATAAATGTTTGACCTAATAGAACTTGAAAGAAAGATCACCAAACAACCCAAACAAAAGCATACGAATCATGCGATTCCGAATGTTTCTCAAATTCTTAATAATACAACCTTTCTTTTTGATTCGTTTGATTTGCCTAGGCTATTGTTTTGGAACCGTTGGTTTCTATTCTTTTTCTAGACCATAAATCTTTGAACTAATAGAACTTCGTAGAAAATCACCAAAAACACAAACACAAGCATACGAATCATGCGATTCCGAATGTTTCTCAAATTCTTAATAACACAACCTTTCTTTTTGATTCGTTTGATTTGCCTAGGCTATGGTTTGGGTACCGTTGGTTTCCATTCTTTTTCTAGTCCAAAAATCTTTGAACTAATAGAACTTCGTAGAATGATCACCAAACAACACAAACACAAGCATACGAATCATGCGATTCCAATGTTTCTCAAATTCTCAATAACACAACCTTTCTTTTTGATTCGTTTGATTTGCCTAGGCTATGGTTTGGGAACCGTTGCTTTCCATTCTTTTTCTAGTCCAAAAATCTTTGAACTAATAAAACTTCGTAGAAAGATCACTAAACAACACAAACACAAGCATACGAATCATGCGATTCCGAATGTTTCTCAAATTCTCAATAACACAACCTTTCTTTTTGATTCGTTTGATTTGCCTAGGCTATTATTTTGGAACCGTTGGTTTCTATTCTTTTTCTAGACCATAAATCTTTGAACTAATAGAACTTCGTAGAAAATCACCAAACAACACAAACACAAGCATACGAATCATGCGATTCCGAATGTTTCTCAAATTCTCAATAACACAACCTTTGTTATTGATTCGTTTGATTTGCCTAGGCTATCGTTTGGGAAACGTTGGTTTCCAATCGTTTTCTAGTCAATAAATGTTTGTCCTATTAGAACTTGAAAGAAAGATCACCAAACAACACAAACACAAGCATACGAATCATGCGATTCCGAATGTTTCACAAATTCTCAATAACAAAACCTTTCTTTTTGATTCGTTTGATTTGCCTAGGCTATGGTTTGGGAACCGTTGCTTTCCATTCTTTTTCTAGTCCAAAAATCTTTGAACTAATAAAAATTCGTAGAAAGATCACCAAACAACACAAACACAAGCATACGAATCATGCGATTCCGAATGTTTCTCAAATTCTCAATAACACAACCTTTCTTTTTGATTCGTTTGATTTGCCTAGGCTATTGTTTTGGAACCGTTGGTTTATATTCTTTTTCTAGACCATAAATCTTTGAACTAATAGAACTTCGTAGAAAATCACCAAACAACACGAACACAAGCATACGAATCATGCGATTCCGAATGTTTCTCAAATTCTCAATAACACAACCTTTGTTATTGATTCGTTTGATTTGCCTAGGCTATCGTTTGGGAAACGTTGGTTTCCATTCTTTTTCTAGTCCATAAATGTTTGACCTATTAGAACTTGAAAGAAAGATCACCAAACAACACAAACACAAGCATACGAATCATGCGATTCCGAATGTTTCACAAATTCTCAATAACACAACCTTTCTTTTTGATTCGTTTGATTTGCCTAGGCTATTGTTTTGGAACCGTTGGTTTCTATTATTTTTCTAGACCATAAATCTTTGAACTAATAGAACTTCGTAGAACATCACCAAACAACACAAACACAAGCATATGAATCATGCGATTCCGAATGTTTCTCAAATTCTCAATAACACAACCTTTGCTATTGATTCGTTTGATTTGCCTAGGCTATCGTTTGGGAAACGTTGGTTTCCATTCTTTTTCTACTCCATAAATGTTTGACCTAATGAACTTGAAAGAAAGATCACCAAACAACACAAACACAAGCATACTAATTATGCGATTCCGAATGTTTCACAAATTCTCAATAACACAACCTTTCTTTTTGATTCGTTTGATTTGCCTAGGCTATGGTTTGGTAACCGTTGGTTTCAATTCTTTTTCTAGTCCAAAAATCTTTGAACTAATAGAACTTCGTAGAAAGATCACCAAACAACACAAACACAAGCATACGAATCATGCGATTCCGAATGTTTCTCAAATTCTCAATAACACAACCTTTCTTTTTGATTCGTTAGATTTGCCTAGGCTATTGTTTTGGAACCGTTGGTTTCTATTCTTTTTCTAGACCATAAATCTTTGAACTAATAGAACTTTGTTGAAAATCACCAAACAACACAAACACAAGCATACGAATCATGCGATTCCGAATGTTTCTCAAATTCTCAATAAAACAACCTTTCTTTTTGATTCGTTTGATTTGCCTAGGCTATCGTTTGGGAACCGTTGGTTTCCATTCTTTTTCTAGTCCATAAATGTTTGAACTATTAGAACTTGGTAGAAAGATCACGAAACAACACAAACACAAGTATACGAATCATGCGATTCCGAATGTTTCTCAAATTCTCAATAACACAACCTTTCTTATTGATTGGTTTGATTTGCTTAGGCTATGGTTTGGGAACCGTTGGTTTCCATTCTTTTTCTAGTCCATAAATGTTTGAACTAATAGAACTTGATAGAAAGATCACGAAACAACACAAACACAAGCATACGAATTCATGCGATTCCGAATGTTTCTCAAATTCTCAATAACACAACCTTTCTTATTGATTCGTTTGATTTGCCTAGGCTATGGTTTGGGAACCGTTGGTTTCCATTCTTTTCTAGTCCATAAATGTTTGAACTAATAGAACTTGGTAGAAAAATCGCCAAACAACACAAACACAAGCATACGAATCATGCGATTCTGAATGTTTCTCAAATTCTCAATAACACAACCTTTGTTATTGATTCGTTTGATTTGCCTAGGCTATCGTTTGGGAAACGTTGGTTTCCATTCTTTTTCTAGTCCATAAATGTTTGACCTAATAGAACTTGAAAGAAAGATCACCAAACAACACAAACAAAAGCATACGAATCATGCGATTCCGAATGTTTCTCAAATTCTTAATAACACAACCGTTCTTTTTGATTCGTTTGATTTGCCTAGGCTATTGTTTTGGAACCGTTGGTTTCTATTCTTTTTCTAGACCATAAATCTTTGAACTAATAGAACTTCGTAGAAAATCAACAAAAACACAAACACAAGCATACGAATCATGCGATTCCGAATGTTTCACAAATTCTCAATAACACAACCTTTCTTTTTGATTCGTTTGATTTGCCTAGGCTATGGTTTGGTAACCGTTGGTTTCAATTCTTTTTCTAGTCCAAAAATCTTTGAACTAATAGAACTTCGTAGAAAGATCACCAAACAACACAAACACAAGCATACGAATCATGCGATTCCGAATGTTTCACAAATTCGCAATAACACAACCTTTCTTTTTGATTCGTTTGATTTGCCAAGGCTATGGTTTGGGAACCGTTGCTTTCCATTCTTTTTCTAGTCCAAAAATCTTTGAACTAATAAAACTTCGTAGAAAGATCACCAAACAACACAAACACAAGCATACGAATCATGCGATTCCAAATGTTTCTCAAATTCTCAATAACACAACCTTTTTTTTTGATTCGTTTGATTTGCCTAGGCTATTGTTTTGGAACCGTTGGTTTCTATTCTTTTTCTAGACCTTAAATCTTTGAACTAATAGAACTTCGTAGAAAATCACCAAACAACAGAAACACAAGCATACGAATCATGCGATTCCGAATGTTTCTCAATTTCTCAATAACACAACCTTTGTTATTGATTCGTTTGATTTGCCTAGGCTATCGTTTGGGAAACGTTGGTTTCCATTCTTTTTCTAGTCCATAAATGTTTGACCTATTAGAACTTGAAAGAAAGATCACCAAACAACACAAACACAAGCATACGAATCATGCGATTCCGAATGTTTCACAAATTCGCAATAACACAACCTTTCTTTTTGATTCGTTTGATTTGCCAAGGCTATGGTTTGGGAACCGTTGCTTTCCATTCTTTTTCTAGTCCAAAAATCTTTGAACTAATAAAACTTCGTAGAAAGATCACCAAACAACACAAACACAAGCATACGAATCATGCGATTCCAAATGTTTCTCAAATTCTCAATAACACAACCTTTTTTTTTGATTCGTTTGATTTGCCTAGGCTATTGTTTTGGAACCGTTGGTTTCTATTCTTTTTCTAGACCTTAAATCTTTGAACTAATAGAACTTCGTAGAAAATCACCAAACAACAGAAACACAAGCATACGAATCATGCGATTCCGAATGTTTCACAAATTCTCAATAACACAACCTTTCTTTTTGATTCGTTTGATTTGCCTAGGCTATGGTTTGGGAACCGTTGCTTTCAATTCTTTTTCTAGTCAAAAAATCTTTGAACTAATAAAACTTCGTAGAAAGATCACCAAACAACACAAACACAAGCGTACGAATCATGCGATTCCGAATGTTTCTCAAATTCTCAATAACACAACCTTTCTTATTGATTCGTTTGATTTGCCTAGGCTATGGTTTGGGAACCGTTGGTTTCCATTCTTTTCTAGTCCATAAATGTTTGAACTAATAGAACTTGGTAGAAAGATCACAAAACAACACAAACACAAGCATACGAATCATGCGATTCTGAATGTTTCTCAAATTCTCAATAACACAACCTTTGTTATTGATTCGTTTGATTTGCCTAGGCTATCGTTTGGGAAACGTTGGTTTCCATTCTTTTTCTAGTCCATAAATGTTTGACCTAATAGAACTTGAAAGAAAGATCACCAAACAACCCAAACAAAAGCATACGAATCATGCGATTCCGAATGTTTCTCAAATTCTTAATAACACAACCTTTCTTTTTGATTCGTTTGATTTGCCTAGGCTATTGTTTTGGAACCGTTGGTTTCTATTCTTTTTCTAGACCATAAATCTTTGAACTAATAGAACTTCGTAGAAAATCACCAAAAACACAAACACAAGCATACGAATCATGCGATTCCGAATGTTTCTCAAATTCTTAATAACACAACCTTTCTTTTTGATTCGTTTGATTTGCCTAGGCTATGGTTTGGGTACCGTTGGTTTCCATTCTTTTTCTAGTCCAAAAATCTTTGAACTAATAGAACTTCGTAGAATGATCACTAAACAACACAAACACAAGCATACGAATCATGCGATTCCAATGTTTCTCAAATTCTCAATAACACAACCTTTCTTTTTGATTCGTTTGATTTGCCTAGGCTATTGTTTTGGAACCGTTGGTTTCTATTCTTTTTCTAGACCATAAATCTTTGAACTAATAGAACTTCGTAGAAAATCACCAAACAACACAAACACAAGCAAACGAATCATGCGATTCCGAATGTTTCTCAAATTCTCAACAACACAACCTTTGTTATTGATTCGTTTGATTAGCCTAGGCTATCGTTTGGGAAACGTTGGTTTCCATTCTTTTTCTAGTCCATAAATGTTTGACCTATTAGAACTTGAAAGAAAGATCACCAAACAACACAAACACAAGCATACGAATCATGCGATTCCGAATGTTTCACAAATTCTCAATAACACAACCTTTCTTTTTGATTCGTTTGATTTGCCTAGGCTATGGTTTGGGAACCGTTTCTTTCCATTCTTTTTCTAGTACAAAAATCTTTGAACTAATAAAACTTCGTAGAAAGATCACCAAACAACACAAACACAAGCATACGAATCATGCGATTCCGAATGTTTCTCAAATTCTCAATAACACAACCTTTCTTTTTGATTCGTTTGATTTGCCTAGGCTATTGTTTTGGAACCGTTGGTTTCTATTCTTTTTCTAGACCATAAATCTTTGAACTAATAGAACTTCGTAGAAAATCACCAAACAACACAAACACAAGCATACGAATCATGCGATTCCGAATGTTTCTCAAATTCTCAATAACACAACCTTTGTTATTGATTCGTTTGATTTGCCTAGGCTATCGTTTGGGAAACGTTGGTTTCCATTCTTTTTCTAGTCCATAAATGTTTGTCCTATTAGAACTTGAAAGAAAGATCACCAAACAACACAAACACAAGCATACGAATCATGCGATTCCGAATGTTTCACAAATTCTCAATAACATAACCTTTCTTTTTGATTCGTTTGATTTGCCTAGGCTATGGTTTGGGAACCGTTGCTTTCCATTCTTTTTCTAGTCCAAAAATCTTTGAACTAATAAAACTTCGTAGAAATATCACCAAACAACACAAACACAAGCATACGAATCATGCGATTCCGAATGTTTCTCAAATTCTCAATAACACAACCTTTCTTATTGATTCGTTTGATTTGCCTAGGCTATGGTTCGGGAACCTTTGGTTTCCATTGTTTTCCAGTCCATAAATGTTTGAACTAATAGAACTTGGTAGAAAGATCACCAAACAACACAAACACAAGCATACGAATCATGCGATTCTGAATGTTTCTCAAATTCTCAATAACACAACCTTTGTTATTGATTCGTTTGATTTGCCTAGGCTATCGTTTGGGAAACGTTGGTTTCCATTCTTTTTCTAGTCCATAAATGTTTGACCTAATAGAACTTGAAAGAAAGATCACCAAACAACACAAACAAAAGCATACGAATCATGCGATTCCGAATGTTTCTCAAATTCTTAATAACACAACCTTTCTTTTTGATTCGTTTGATTTGCCTAGGCTATTGTTTTGCAACCGTTGGTTTCTATTCTTTTTCTAGACCATAAATCTTTGAACTAATAGAACTTCGTAGAAAATCACCAAAAACACAAACACAAGCATACGAATCATGCGATTCCGAATGTTTCTCAAATTCTTAATAACACAACCTTTCTTTTTGATTCGTTTGATTTGCCTAGGCTATGGTTTGGGTACCGTTGGTTTCCATTCTTTTTCTAGTCCAAAAATCTTTGAACTAATAGAACTTCGTAGAATGATCACCAAACAACACAAACACAAGCATACGAATCATGCGATTCCAATGTTTCTCAAATTCTCAATAACACAACCTTTCTTTTTTATTCGTTTGATTTGCCTAGGCTATTGTTTTGGAACCGTTGGTTTCTATTCTTTTTCTAGACCATAAATCTTTAAACTAATAGAACTTCGTAGAAAATCACCAAACAACACAAACACAAGCATACGAATCATGCGATTCCGAATGTTTCTCAAATTCTCAATAACACAACCTTTGTTATTGATTCGTTTGATTTGCCTAGGCTATCGTTTGGGAAATGTTGGTTTCCATTCTTTTTCTAGTCCATAAATGTTTGACCTATTAGAACTTGAAAGAAAGATCACCAAACAACACAAACACAAGCATACGAATCATGCGATTCCGAATGTTTCACAAATTCTCAATAACACAACCTTTCTTTTTGATTCGTTTGATTTGCCTAGGCTATGGTTTGGGAACCGTTGCTTTCCATTCTTTTTCTAGTCCAAAAATCTTTAAACTAATAAAACTTCGTAGAAAGATCACCAAACAACACAAACACAAGCATACGAATCATGCGATTCCGAATGTTTCTCAAATTCTCAATAACACAACCTTTCTTTTTGATTCGTTTGATTTGCCTAGGCTATTGTTTTGGAACCGTTGGTTTCTATTCTTTTTCTAGACCATAAATCTTTGAACTAATAGAACTTCGTAGAAAATCACCAAACAACACGAACACAAGCATACGAATAATGCGATTCCGAATGTTTCTCAAATTCTCAATAACACAACCTTTGTTATTGATTCGTTTGATTTGCCTAGGCTATCGTTTGGGAAACGTTGGTTTCCATTCTTTTTCTAGTCCATAAATGTTTTAACTATTAGAACTTGAAAGAAAGATCACCAAACAACACAAACACAAGCATACGAATCATGCGATTCCGAATGTTTCACAAATTCTCAATAACACAACCTTTCTTTTTGATTCGTTTGATTTGCCTAGGCTATTGTTTTGGAACCGTTGGTTTCTATTCTTTTTCTAGACCATAAATCTTTGAACTAATAGAACTTCGTAGAAAATCACCAAACAACACAAACACAAGCATATGAATCATGCGATTCCGAATGTTTCTCAAATTCTCAATAACACAACCTTTGTTATTGATTCGTTTGATTTGCCTAGGCTATCGTTTGGGAAACGTTGGTTTCCATTCTTTTTCTAGTCCATAAATGTTTGACCTATTAGAACTTGAAAGAAAGATCACCAAACAACACAAACACAAGCATACGAATCATGCGATTCCGAATGTTTCACAAATTCTCAATAACACAACCTTTCTTTTTGATTCGTTTGATTTGCCTAGGCTATGGTTTGGGAACCATTGGTTTCAATTCTTTTTCTAGTCCAAAAATCTTTGAACTAATAGAACTTCGTAGAAAGATCACCAAACAACACAAACACAAGCATACGAATCATGCGATTCCGAATGTTTCTCAAATTCTCAATAACACAACCTTTCTTTTTGATTCGTTTGATTTGCCTAGGCTATTGTTTTGGAACCGTTGGTTTCTATTCTTTTTCTAGACCATAAATCTTCGAACTAATAGAACTTCGTAGAAAATCACCAAACAAAACAAACACAAGCATACGAATCATGCAATTCCGAATGTTTCTCAAATTCTCAATAAAACAACCTTTCTTATTGATTCGTTTGATTTGCCTAGGCTATCGTTTGGGAACCGTTGGTTTCCATTCTTTTTCTAGTCCATAAATGTTTGAACTATTAGAACTTGGTAGAAAGATCACGAAACAACACAAACACAAGCATACGAATCATGCGATTCCGAATGTTTCTCAAATTCTCAATAACACAACCTTTCTTTTTGATTCGTTTGATTTGCCTAGGCTATGGTTTGGGAACCGTTGGTTTCCATTCTTTTTCTAGTCCATAAATGTTTGAGCTAATAGAACTTGATAGAAAGATCACGAAACAACACAAACACAAGCATACGAATCATGCGATTCCGAATGTTTCTCAAATTCTCAATAACACAACCTTTCTTATTGATTCGTTTGACTTGCCTAGGCTATGGTTCGGGAACCGTTGGTTTCCATTCTTTTCTAGTCCATAAATGTTTGAACTGATAGAACTTGGTACAAAGATCACCAAACAACACAAACAAAAGCATACGAATCATGCGATTCCGAATGTTTCTCAAATTCTCAATAACACAACCTTTGTTATTGATTCGTTTGATTTGCCTAGGCCATCGTTTGGGAAACGTTGGTTTCCATTCTTTTTCTAGTCCATAAATGTTTGACCTAATAGAACTTGAAAGAAAGATCACCAAACAACACAAACACAAGCATACGAATCATGCGATTCCGAATGTTTCTCAAATTCTCAATAACACAACCTTTCTTTTGATTCGTTTGATTTGCCTAGGCTATGGTTTGGGAACCGTTGGTTTCCATTCTTTTTCTAGTCCAAAAATCTTTGAACTAATAGAACTTCGTAGAAAGATCACCAAACAACACAAACACAAGCATACGAATCATGCGATTCCAATGTTTCTCAAATTCTCAATAACACAACCTTTCTTTTTTATTCGTTTGATTTGCCTAGGCTATTGTTTTGGAACCGTTGGTTTCTATTCATTTTCTAGACCATAAATCTTTGAATTAATAGAACTTCGTAGAAAATCACCAAACAACACGAACACAAGCATACGAATCATGCGATTCCGAATGTTTCTCAAATTCTCAATAACACAACCTTTGTTATTGATTCGTTTGATTTACCTAGGCTATCGTTTGGGAAACGTTGGTTTCCATTCTTTTTCTAGTCCATAAATGTTTGACCTATTAGAACTTGAAAGAAAGATCACGAAACAACACAAACACAAGCATACGAATCATGCGATTCCGAATGTTTCTCAAATTCTCAATAACACAACCTTTCTTTTTGATTCGTTTGATTTGCCTAGGCTATGGTTTGGGAACCGTTGGTTTCCATTCTTTTTCTAGTCCATAAATGTTTGAGCTAATAGAACTTGATAGAAAGATCACGAAACAACACAAACACAAGCATACGAATCATGCGATTCCGAATGTTTCTCAAATTCTCAATAACACAACCTTTCTTATTGATTCGTTTGACTTGCCTAGGCTATGGTTCGGGAACCGTTGGTTTCCATTCTTTTCTAGTCCATAAATGTTTGAACTGATAGAACTTGGTACAAAGATCACCAAACAACACAAACAAAAGCATACGAATCATGCGATTCCGAATGTTTCTCAAATTCTCAATAACACAACCTTTGTTATTGATTCGTTTGATTTGCCTAGGCCATCGTTTGGGAAACGTTGGTTTCCATTCTTTTTCTAGTCCATAAATGTTTGACCTAATAGAACTTGAAAGAAAGATCACCAAACAACACAAACACAAGCATACGAATCATGCGATTCCGAATGTTTCTCAAATTCTCAATAACACAACCTTTCTTTTGATTCGTTTGATTTGCCTAGGCTATGGTTTGGGAACCGTTGGTTTCCATTCTTTTTCTAGTCCAAAAATCTTTGAACTAATAGAACTTCGTAGAAAGATCACCAAACAACACAAACACAAGCATACGAATCATGCGATTCCAATGTTTCTCAAATTCTCAATAACACAACCTTTCTTTTTTATTCGTTTGATTTGCCTAGGCTATTGTTTTGGAACCGTTGGTTTCTATTCATTTTCTAGACCATAAATCTTTGAATTAATAGAACTTCGTAGAAAATCACCAAACAACACGAACACAAGCATACGAATCATGCGATTCCGAATGTTTCTCAAATTCTCAATAACACAACCTTTGTTATTGATTCGTTTGATTTACCTAGGCTATCGTTTGGGAAACGTTGGTTTCCATTCTTTTTCTAGTCCATAAATGTTTGACCTATTAGAACTTGAAAGAAAGATCACCAAACAACACAAACACAAGCATACGAATCATGCGATTCCGAATGTTTCACAAATTCTCAATAACACAACCTTTCTTTTTGATTCGTTTGATTTGCCTAGGCTATTGTTTTGGAACCGTTGGTTTCTATTCTTTTTCTAGACCATAAATCTTTGAACTAATAGAACTTTGTAGAAAATCACCAAACAACACAAACACAAGCATATGAATCATGCGATTCCGAATGTTTCTCAAATTCTCAATAACACAACCTTTGTTATTGATTCGTTTGATTTGCCTAGGCTATCGTTTGGGAAACATTGGTTTCCATTCATTTTCTAGTCCATAAATGTTTGACCTATTAGAACTTGAAAGAAAGATCACCAAACAACACAAACACAAGCATACGAATCATGCGATTCTGAATGTTTCACAAATTCTCAATAACACAACCTTTCTTTTTGATTCGTTTGATTTGCCTAGGCTATGGTTTGGGAACCGTTGGTTTCAATTCTTTTTCTAGTCCAAAAATCTTTGAACTAATAGAACTTCGTATAAAGATCACCAAACAACACAAACAGAAGCATACGAATCATGCGATTCCGAATTTTCTCAAATTCTCAATAACACAACCTTTCTTTTTGATTCGTTTGATTTGCCTAGGCTATTGTTTTGGAACCGTTGGTTTCTATTCTTTTGCTAGACCATAAATCTTGGAACTAATAGAACTTCGTAGAAAATCACCAAACAACACAAACACAAGCATACGAATCATGCGATTCCGAATGTTTCTCAAATTCTCAATAAAACAACCTTTCTTATTGATTCGTTTGATTTGCCTAGGCTATCGTTTGGGAACCGTTGGTTTCCATTCTTTTTCTAGTCCATAAATGTTTGAACTATTAGAACTTGGTGGAAAGATCACGAAACAACACAAACACAAGTATACGAATCATGCGATTCCGAATGTTTCTCAAATTCTCAATAACACAACCTTTCTTATTGATTTGTTTGATTTGCCTAGGCTATGGTTTGGGAACAGTTGGTTTCCATTCTTTTTCAAGTCCATAAATGTTTGAATTAATAAAACTTGATAGAAAGATTACGAAACATCACAAACACAAGCATACGAATCATGCGATTCCGAAGGTTTCTCAAATTCTCAATAACACCACCATTCTTATTGACTCGTTTGATTTGCCTAGGCTATCGTTTCGGAACGTTTGGTTTCCTTTCTTTTTCTAGTCCATAAATGTTTGAACTATTAGAACTTGGTAGAAAGATCACGAAACAACACAAACACAAGTATACGAATCATGCGATTCCGAATGTTTCTCAAATTCTCAATAACACAACCTTTCTTATTGATTGGTTTGATTTGCTTAGGCTATGGTTTGGGAACCGTTGGTTTCCATTCTTTTTCTAGTCCATAAATGTTTGAACTAATAGAACTTGATAGAAAGATCACGAAACAACACAAACACAAGCATACGAATTCATGCGATTCCGAATGTTTCTCAAATTCTCAATAACACCACCTTTCTTATTGACTCGTTTGATTTGCCTAGGCTATGGTTTGGAAACCGTTGGTTTCCGTTCTTTTTCTAGTCCATAAATGTTTGAACTAATAGAACTTGGTTGAAAGATCACCAAACAATACAAACACAAGCATACGAACCATGCGATTCCGAATGTTTCTCAAATTCTCAATAACACAACCTTTCTTATTGATTCGTTTGATTTGCCTAGGCTATGGTTTGGGAACCGTTGGTTTCCATTCTTTTTCTAGTCCATAAATGTTTGAGCTAATAGAACTTGATAGAAAGATCACGAAACAACACAAACACAAGCATACGAATCATGCGATTCCGAATGTTTCTCAAATTCTCAATAACACAACCTTTCTTATTGATTCGTTTGATTTGCCTAGGCTATGGTTCGGGAACCGTTGGTTTCCATTCTTTTCTAGTCCATAAATGTTTGAGCTAATAGAACACGTAGAAAGATCACCAAACAACACAAACACAAGCATACGAATCAAGCGATTCCGAATGTTTCTCAAATTCTCAATAACACAACCTTTGTTATTGATTCGTTTGATTTGCCTAGGCTATCATTTGGGAAACGTTGGTTTCCATTCTTTTTCTAGTCCATAAATGTTTGACTTAATAGAACTTGAAAGAAAGATCACCAAACAACACAAACACAAGCATACGAATCATGCGATTCCGAATGTTTCTCAAATTCTCAATAACACAACCTTTCTTTTGATTCGTTTGATTTGCCTAGGCTATGGTTTGGGAACCGTTGGTTTCCATTCTTTTTCTAGTCCAAAAATCTTTGAACTAATAGAACTTCGTAGAAAGATCACCAAACAACACAAACACAAGCATACGAATCATGCGATTCCAATGTTTCTCAAATTCTCAATAACTCAACCTTTCTTTTTGATTCGTTTGATTTGCCTAGGCTATTGTTTTGGAACCGTTGGTTTTTATTCTTTTTCTAGACCATAAATCTTTGAACTAATAGAACTTCGTAGAAAATCACGAAACAACACGAACACAAGCATTCGAATCATGCGATTCCGAATGTTTCTCAAATTCTCAATAACACAACCTTTGTTATTGATTCGTTTGATTTGCCTAGGCTATCGTTTGGGAAACATTGGTTTCCATTCTTTTTCTAGTCCATAAATGTTTGACCTAATAGAACTTGAAAGAAAGATCACCAAACAACACAAACACAAGCATACGAATCATGCGATTCCGAATGTTTCTCAAATTCTCAATAGCACAACCTTTCTTTTGATTCGTTTGATTTGCCTAGGCTATGGTTTTGGAACCGTTGGTTTCCATTCTTTTTCTAGTCCAAAAATCTTTGAACTAATAGAACTTCGTAGAAAGATCACCAAACCACACAAACACAAGCATACGAATCATGCGATTCCAATGTTTCTCAAATTCTCAATAACACAACCTTTCTTTTTGATTCGTTTCATTTGCCTAGGCTATTGTTTTGGAACCGTTGGTTTCTATTCTTTTTCTAGACCATAAATCTTTGAACTAATAGAACTTCGTAGAAAATCACCAAACAACACGAACACAAGCATACGAATCATGCGATTCCGAATGTTTCACAAATTCTCAATAACACAACCTTTCTTTTTGATTCGTTTGATTTGCCTAGGCTATGGTTTGGGAACCGTTGGTTTCCATTCTTTTTCTAGTCCAAAAATCTTTGAACTAATAGAACTTCGTAGAAAGATCACCAAACAACACAAACACAAGCATACGAATCATGCGATTCCGAATGTTTCTCAAATTCTCAATAACACAACCTTTCTTTTTGATTCGTTTGATTTGCCTAGGCTATTGTTTTGGAACCGTTGGTTTCTATTCTTTTTCTAGACCATAAATCTTTGAACTAATAGAACTTCATAGAAAATCACCAAACAACACAAACACAAGCATACGAATCATGCGATTCCGAATGTTTCTCAAATTCTCAATAACACAACCTTTCTTATTGATTCGTTTGATTTGCCTAGGCTATGGTTTGGGAACCGTTGGTTTCCATTCTTTTTCTAGTCCATAAATGTTTGAACTAATAGAACTCTGTAGAAAGATCACGAAACAACACAAACACAATGATGCAAACCATGCACCAATGACTCCGCAAGAGATCGAGGACCTAGCCCGAGTCCCCTTCGATGGACCAATTACTAGAGATCGAGCCCGGAAGCTAGAGAAAGCGACAAGAGTGCTCTTGGCGCGCATCCCAGCTATGCTCGATTCACATGGGCCACAATGGACCACCCTCATCTCTCATGTCCCGAATTGATATTTGGGCATGCCTATCTTTGAGTTATTTTTTAGGATTAGAAAGGTTTGCTATCTTTGGCACTTGCCACTTTTATTCCTTCTATTTTTAGCTAAGTATGGACAGCTTGTGGCACAAGGAAGACACACGCCCAAGGACACGGCCTACACACACAATGGACGCGGCATGGCTAAGGGCGGACAGAAATTCACATTACTTGGGCCGCAATTCATCCATACAAAGATAGATGGATGTTTGTTAGAAGTAGTTATTTTTCACTAGTTAAACTCTTATTTCACTAGTAACTTTTTAGCTTTCTTTCCAAGCAAAGATCTATCTTAGGAAGTTGTTAGTTGATAGAATCTTTGGCTTCTTTTGTACTATAAATTCGAACCCATGCATTCAATAAAATCAGATTAGTTTTCCTTGGAATTTGACTTGCGTTACAAGTTGAATTCCTGGGATTTAGTCCAACCAACACTTGTGTTTACTTGGAGAAATTTCGGACCCTACTCAAGCAATCAGCCGAGCACCCTCAACATCATCACACCTTCCTTCGTCCATCATCAACAACTCAGCCGAGTAGAATTGCGTTGCAATTCCTACTCGCACTCTCTCTCGCGCTCCTCTTCTCTCTCTCTCTCGTTTTCTCTCTTATTTCACCCACAATTTGCATGACTAAAAAGAATCTCAACTTACATAAATTTGTTAGCTTGCGTGAAATTCATCCTACTCATATTGGTATTCGTCGTTGTGAATATCGCAGGTGGCCCATAGGGCGTCAGTTCTCCAACCGACCCTTCCTCTACACCATTAAGGTTTCAACCCTTGTTGGATCATCCAATCCAAGGGCGAGCCTTCAGTTTGTAAGAAGCGAAAAGATTGAGCAAGGGCAGCAGGCGAAACTCCCCAAAGATCCTGAAAAGCTTCCGCAACCTCAAGAATAGCCTTCGACGCTGGCAATTCCGTATCAAGTGGTACTCAGAGACTACCTTGTTTTGCCAAGTTCTTGCTTCAATTTGCTTTTACAATCAGTTTTTACCTTGCTTGTCCCAAAAGTTTGAAGCTTGCCCCCACAAAATCTCCACCCAAACCCTAGACTCCATTCGGCCACCCCCCTCCATTCAAAAACAAAAAACAACGAACCCCTACCCTAGCCATCTAGGCTGGCACGAGTGGATTCACACCCCCCCCCCCTCGTGATTTTTGGCATGTTTCTTGCTTTCCAAGTTTCTTGCTTTTAGTTAAGATCATGCTAGATTGTGTTTACTCATTGATTTGTTTTGGATGATATTGCATTGATTGACTTGATTTCTTGATTCTCCATGTTTGCATGCTCATTACTTGCGTTCTAAGTCATTGTGGGATGCATACTTGGTTGATTTTGATAACATGATTAATATTGCAATTTGTCCCTATTTCTTCCACTAAAAATCGCCCCTTTTTCCCCTTTGTTTTTGTTTTGCTTCTAGGTTGTATCATTGGTAGTATAAATCGAATTGTTTCCATTAATTGCATGCTTTTTATTTTCGTTTTTAGTTAAAAAAAAAAAAAAAGTCTCCTGCCGAGAGCTACAAAAAAAAAAAATCTTACGTCAAAAAAAAAAAAAAAAAAAAAGAAGTCTCTTCTTGCTCTCTTGTTCTTGCTCATCGTGATTGCATGCTCAATTCGATCTACCCTGCCTAGTTGAAGCATTTCTTTCACCCCCTTGTATGCCTTGCTTGTTGTGCCTGAAACCGGGACTTGCATTGCATCCCCTTGTTTGATTGGACCGTGCACTAACGTCTTAGTAATTCGCATATCATTAAGTGCGCATTGTTAGCCCATTTCTTTTGGCCTTTCATGCATATTGTCTTGCTTATTACTATCGCCATCTTGTGAATGCCCTTTATGCTTGATTCAAGTAGTTGACTTGCAATTGAATTTATTTGATTTCTTGTCATCTTGCATATCCGATTCATCTCTTTGGGTGCATGTCTACTTGATCTATAGGGTCCCTAGCTTGTCCTTTCTTTCACTAACTGATTGTGGAAATATCTTGTTGCTCCTTGCATTACTCGGTGTTTCTACCACTATATTGCCTGTCGCTGCCGCTTTTGCCTTTCATTGTGTAGGCACCATGGCTGAAGATCCCACCTCCCCTAATGCTCCGGACAACATCGACCCAAGCAACGCTACCATTAAGTTTGTGGTTGATGAAATCCGCACCCAGATCGATGAGGCAATGAAGGGAGTTGAACTCGCCTTCGAGTCCCGCTGGAAACTTATCGAGGAGCGCCTCAACACTCTCATTCCATCGAGTGGTTCTCCTCATAAGTCTAGCCAGCCCAACAACACCAAGGAGAATACACCCCCTCCACCAGCTCATGTGGCGTCCGGCTCCAATTCTAGAGGCAAAGCGCCTCTTGTGCAAGAGCTTCACACCGACACTCTTGCTAGCTTCAAGGACAATCCTCCAAGCTACTACTCACATGATCCCAGGTTGTCGTCCGGCCCTCTACACCAACAACGGGCTAGACACGATCAGGATCCACTCCGGCGCCCCGCTAATGCGCGCCTCCCTGGCGTCGAGGACCCTCTGGACGAGCTCCAATATGCTCCACCACAGGAATACCGGAGGCCCTACGACGACTTCTACCATGAGTGGGAGGAGGAACCCGCGGAGTTACCCCGCGCCTATGGGCGTGGCCGACGTCCTTTCTTGCACCAGGACGCGGGTGACTCCCAATTCAAAGGCGATGTGAAGATCAAGATTCCTCCATTCGACGGTACGTACAACCCTGAAAAGTACCTCGAATGGGAGGAGAGCACCGACAACGTCCTCGACTTCCTCCGTTATGCTGAACATGAAAGAGTCGGCGTTGTTACCGTGCACTTCACCGGCCAAGCAAAGAGTTGGTGGCTGCGTACGAAGGCGGATCGCTATAGGCAAGGCTTGCCTCCCGTCGAGACATGGCCCCAGCTCAAGTTCTTACTCAAGAAGAAGCATGTCCCCGAGGACTATGTAGAGACGATGCGGCTTCGAGTTGCGTCATGTAGGCAGGGGAACCGCGACCCGGTTGCTTACTTTGACGAGCTTGAGGAGCTCACATACAAGGCCAACATCCACCAATCACAGCGGTCCATGAGGACCCAATTCTTGGCTGGCCTTAATCAACCAATTCAAGAGACATTGGAGATCCATTCCATCACGGACGTACTCAAACTCGTCCAAAAAGCTCAACTGCTTCATAACCAGCTCCAGAAGAGAAAGACTCAGTTTTCCACCCAAAAAAGGTACTTTCCGAACTCTTCAAATTCTGGGTTTACTAATCTTTCTTCTTCTCAGCCCAGGGGTGTTTCCAACACCACCAAGGCACCATCTCAAGGCTCGGCACAAGCATCATCACGCACCGCCTCTTCCACAGCTTCTAAACCATTGGAGCGAGTGCGTGACATCCGGTGCTTTCGGTGCCAAGGGCGTGGGCACGTCTCCAAGGACTGCCCCAACGCCAAGCAGTCCTCTATACGGACCAAGGTTACGTCTCGGAAGGCGACGAGCTCCCCGAGGATATAAGCTTCGTTCAAGTGGAGGAGAAGACGTATTATGCTGAAGATGGCGATGCGGAACAAGTCGAACCTGACGCGACCAATCCGCCCCTAGCTTGTGTCGCCATGCGTGCTTTACACCTCCAAGAGTCTCCTCCTACCGACCAAAGGGAGAACATCTTCCACACTCGACTGAGTGTGCTAGGTCAGTCGTTATGTGCCATTATAGATAGTGGTAGTTGTTGCAATTTGATCAATAAAAGAGTTGTTGACATGTTAAAATTGAACACTACCAAAAGATCAACTTCATATTCATTAAATGGCATAAACGACTCTAATAATGAAAATGTGATAACTCACCAATGTACCGTCCAGTTTTCCATAGGTCCTTATAATGATAGCATGATTTGTGATGTGACTTACATGTATTGTACGCATATACTCCTAGGTAGACCGTGGTTATTTGATAAGAAGGTCATTCATGATGGTTACCTTAATACATATTGCTTTAACCACAACGGGAGGAGGATTACTCTTCTACCCATGTCTCCACAGGAAGTGTTGCAGGACCAGGTACTTACAAATCAGGCCAAGGCAATTCGAGAAGCCAAGGCGAAAGAGGACGCAGCGCGCCAGGCGGCGGCTACGCCCACGGCACCACGTGAGGCCCCCCGGGCAAACGGTGTCAGAATGACCCCAAATTTGGTGGACCGCTCCCCTACATCATCTCAGGAGCCTCCACTAAATTTGAGGCCAAATGGAGGTCGGCCCCCACAGAAGCACACCAAGGCACCCCAGCGGCCCCCGAGCGGCGCCGGTGCCTCAATTGTGCCTCGGAGTGCCCCAGGCGCTACAAAAAGCGGATTGCACTCAAATTTGGTGGGTGGATCACATACTGAGTGTGCCAACTCTCCACCAATTTTCAGCCAGAACGCACGAGGGAATCCAAATCGGCCCGCTCCACAGTCCGGTGCGCCTCCGCAGGCGTATGTGCCTCCGACGAAGCGCGCGCCCCAGGAACGCCCCTCTCCACCTTCTTCCACGCCTTCATCCACCACTTGGAGACCCAAAGCTGCTGACCATGAAGTCTCCAAGCCAGCCATTGCAGGCGGCGTTGAGCAACGCCTATGTTTTGTGGCGCACCCTCGGGATGTGTCCGTCGCTCTTAAGGGCGGCATCTCTTGTATCCTTCTTGTGCGGAAAGATTTGTGTTTAATGAACATTGATATGTCTAATCTGCCTCCGCAGCTCTCTTCTCTCTTAGATAAATTTCAGGATATCTTTCCCGAAGAGCTTCCCCCCGGTCTTCCCCCCATTCGAGACATTGAGCACCAAATCGATTTGGTGCCTGGCGCATCTCTTCCAAACCGAGCTGCATACCGCGCCAGCCCCGAGGAGACCAAGGAGTTACAACGCCAAGTCCAGGACCTCATGGAGAAGGGGTACGTGCGTGAGTCACTCAGCCCATGCGCGGTGCCGATGATCCTCGTACCTAAGAAAAATGGCGAATGGCGTATGTGTGTGGACTGCAGAGCCATCAATCAAATCACGGTAAAATACCGCCACCCTATACCTCGCTTGGATGATATGCTTGATGAGTTGCATGGATCGATTTTATTCTCTAAAATTGACCTTAAAAGTGGCTATCATCAGATTAGAATGAAAGAGGGTGATGAATGGAAAACTGCTTTCAAAACAAAATATGGATTGTATGAATGGCTTGTAATGCCTTTTGGCTTGACTAATGCTCCTAGTACTTTCATGCGCTTAATGAATCATGTTTTACGCAGTTTTCTAGGTAAATTTGTTGTGGTTTACTTTGATGACATACTAGTCTATAGCAAAACCTTGGATGATCACATAGGACACTTGCATGCAGTTTTTGAATGTCTTCGAAAGGAGAAATTGTTTGCTAACCTTGCTAAGTGTGATTTCTGCTCATCTTCTACTATCTTCCTTGGTTTTGTCGTGTCTAGTAGTGGTCTGCGTGTTGATGATAGTAAGGTGAAAGCTATACAAGAGTGGCCTCAACCGACCACTCAAACTATGGTTCGATCCTACCTAGGATTAGCTGGTTTCTATAGGCGATTTATGCGTGATTTTTCCAATATTGCCTCGCCTTTACATGAGCTAACAAAGAAAAATGCAGAATTTAAGTGGAAAAGGCAACATGAGGTCGCCTTTGAAACTTTGAAAGACAGGTTGAGCCACGCACCCGTCCTCCAACTGCCGGACTTCACTAAGACCGTTGAGGTCGAGTGTGATGCGTCCAACTATGGGATTGGTGGCGTGCTTTTGCAGGAAAAGAATTGCCTACTTCAGCGAGAAGCTTAGTGGCGCCGAGCTTAATTACCCCACATATGACAAGGAACTCTATGCTTTGATAAGGGTTCTTAAGACTTGGCAACACTACCTATGGCCAAAGGAGTTCGTGATTCACACCGATCACGAGGCGCTTAAGTATCTCAAGGGCCAATCTCGCCTCAGCCGAAGGCATGCTAGATGGGTTGAGTTCATGGAGACGTTCCCCTATGTGGTCAAACACAAAAAGGGAACCGAAAACGTGGTAGCCGATGCTCTATCACGTAGGTACGTTCTTCTAGCTCACTTGGATGCGAAATTGTTAGGTTTTTCCATGATGCATGAGTTGTATGCTAATGATGATTTCTTTGGAAAAATTTACAATTATTGCATTGCGCATGGTGAATATGACTCTTACTTTGTGGATGATGGTTATTTGTTCAAAGCTGGAAAATTATGTATACCTTCATCTTCATATCGTAGGTTGTTAGTTCAAGATGTGCATGAGAC
The DNA here is from genome assembly GCA_963924305.1 of Polygonum maritimum. Classification (NCBI taxonomy): domain Eukaryota; kingdom Viridiplantae; phylum Streptophyta; class Magnoliopsida; order Caryophyllales; family Polygonaceae; genus Polygonum; species Polygonum maritimum. Next base: position 21,600,657 of record OZ002730.1, on the reverse strand, counting down.
TAGAGGACATGGTGGGTTAGAAAAGACTTTGCAGGGATTAAAGGAACACTTCTATTGGCCTAAGATGTCGAATTATGTGCTTAAATTTATTAAGGGTTGTGTTTCTTGTGCTAAAGGGAAATCAAAGTTAACTAATCATGGATTGTACCAGCCTTTACCTATACCTAAGAGCCCTTGGGAAGATATTTCTATGGATTTCATTGTAGGGTTGCCTAGGACTAGGAAGGGCAGAGATAGCATCTTTGTGGTAGTAGATAGGTTTTCAAAAATGGCTCACTTCATTCCATGTCATAAAACTGATGATGTCGTGCATATATCTAACTTGTTTTTCGAGCATGTTGTTAAATTGCATGGTATTCCTTGTTCTATTGTTAGTGATAGGGATGCTAAGTTCTTGAGTTGCTTTTGGAAATCCTTGTGGTCTAAATTGGGTACTAGATTGCTTTATTCTACTTCTTGTCACCCTCAGACCGATGGTCAAACTGAGGTTACTAACCGGACTTTGGGCGTCTTGCTACGCACCATGATTAAGTCCAACATCAAAAAATGGGAAGATTGTTTGCCTTTTGTAGAGTTTGCTTATAACAGGTCGGTGCACTCGGTAACCAAGATGACTCCCTTTGAAGTGGTGTACGGTTTGAACCCCAGGACCCCGGTGGATCTCACGCCCCAGCCCATGAAGGACAAGGACAAGACGTCGTTCGACGCACACAAGAGGGCCGAGTTCGTGAAGAAGCTGCATGAGCGCACTAGGTTGCACCTTGAACGCAAGACCGCCCAATACAAGGCCCAAGCTGACAAGGGTCGAAAGAATGTGCAATTTAATGTGGGCGATCTTGTGTGGCTGCACCTAAGGAAGGAGAGGTTCCCGGACAAGCGCAAGTCCAAGCTCCATGATAGAGGCGACGGCCCCTTTCGCATCACTCAGCGGATCGGCCCCAACGCCTATCGACTGGACCTCCCCGGAGAGTATGGCGTCCATCTTACATTCAATGTAGCGGACCTATCCCTCTATGTCCCCGATGATGACTCCGACGACGAATCGAGGACGCTTCGTAGCCAAGTGGAGGAGAATGATGCAAACCATGCACCAATGACTCCGCAAGAGATCGAGGACCTAGCCCGAGTCCCCTTCGATGGACCAATTACTAGAGATCGAGCCCGGAAGCTAAAGAAAGCGACAAGAGTGCTCTTGGCGCCCATCCCAGCTATGCTCGATTCACATGGGCCACAATGGACCACCCTCATCTCTCATGTCCCGAATTGATATTTGGGCATGCCTATCTTTGAGTTATTTTTTAGGATTAGAAAGGTTTGCTATCTTTGGCACTTGCCACTTTTATTCCTTCTATTTTTAGCTAAGTATGGACAGCTTGTGGCACAAGGAAGACAAACGCCCAAGGACGCGGCCTACACACACAATGGACGCGGCATGGCTAAGGGCGGACAGAAATTCACATTACTTGGGCCGCAATTCATCCATACAAAGATAGATGGAAGTTTGTTAGAAGTTGTTATTTTTCACTAGTTAAACTCTTATTTCACTAGTAACCTTTTAGCTTTCTTTCCAAGCAAAGATCTATCTTAGGAAGTTGTTAGTTGATAGAATCTTTGGCTTCTTTTGTACTATAAATTCGAACCCTTGCATTCAATAAAATCAGATTAGTTTTCCTTGGAATTTGACTTGTGTTACAAGTTGAATTCTTGGGATTTAGTCCAACCAACACTTGTGTTTACTTGGAGAAATTTCGGACCCTACTCAAGCAATCAGCCGAGCACCCTCAACATCATCACACCTTCCTTCGTCCATCATCAACAACTCAGCCGAGTAGAATTGCGTTGCAATTCCTACTCGCACTCTCTCTCGCGCTCCTCTTCTCTCTCTCTCGTTTTCTCTCTTATTTCACCCACAATTTGCATGACTAAAAAGAATCTCAACTTACATAAATTTGTTAGCTTGCGTGAAATTCATCCTACTCATATTGGTATTCGTCGTTGTGAATATCGCAGGTGGCCCATAGGGCGTCAGTTCTCCAACCGACCCTTCCTCTACACCATTAAGGTTTCAACCCTTGTTGGATCATCCAATCCAAGGGCGAGCCTTCAGTTTGTAAGAAGCGAAAAGATTGCGCAAGGGCAGCAGGAGAAACTCCCCAAAGATCCTGAAAAGCTTCCGCAACCTCAAGAATAGCCTTCGACGCTGGCAATTCCGTATCACACAAGCATACGAATCATGCGATTCCGAATGTTTCTCAAATTCTCAATAACACAACCTTTCTTATTGATTCGTTTGATTTGCCTAGGCTATGGTTCGGGAACCGTTGGTTTCCATTCTTTTCTAGTCCATAAATGTTTGAACTAATAGAACTTGGTAGAAAGATCACCAAACAACACAAACACAAGCATACGAATCATGCGATTCCGAATGTTTCTCAAATTCTCAATAACACAACCTTTCTTATTGATTCGTTTGATTTGCCTAGGCTATGGTTTGGGAACCGTTGGTCTCCATTCTTTTTCTAGTCCAAAAATGTTTAAACTAATAGAGCTTGGTAGAAAGATCACCAAACAGTGCAAACACAAGCATACAAATCATGCGATTCCGAATGTTTCTCAAATTTTCAATAACACAACCTTTCTTATTGATTCGTTTGATTTGCCTAGGCTATGGTTTGGGAACCGTTGGTTTCCATTCTTTTTCTAGTCCAAAAATGTTTGAACTAATAGAACTTGGTAGAAAGATCACCAAACAGCGCAAACACAAGCATACGAATCATGCGATTCCGAATGTTTCTCAATTCTCAATAACACAACCTTTCTTATTGATTCGTTTGATTTGCCTAGGCTATCGTTTGGGAAACGTTGGTTTCCATTCTTTTTCTAGTCCATAAATGTTTGACCTAATAGAACTTGAAAGAAAGATCACCAAACAACACAAACACAAGCATACGAATCATGCGATTCCGAATGTTTCTTAAATTCTCAATAACACAACCTTTGTTATTGATTCGTTTGATTTGCCTAGGCTATCGTTTGGGAAACGTTGGTTTCCATTCTTTTTCTAGTCCATAAATGTTTTACCTAATAGAACTTGAAAGAAAGATCACCAAACAACACAAACACAAGCATACGAATCATGCGATTCCGAATGTTTCTCAAATTCTCAATAACACAACCTTTCTTTTTGATTCGTTTGATTTGCCTAGGCTATGGTTTGGGAACCGTTGGTTTCCATTCTTTTTCTAGTCCATAAATGTTTGAACTAATAGAAATTGATAGAAAGATCACGAAACAACACAAACACAAGCATACGAATCATGCGATTCCGAATGTTTCTCAAATTCTCAATAACACAATCTTTCTTGTTGATTCGTTTGATTTGCCTAGGCTATGGTTCGGGAACCGTTGGTTTCCATTCTTTTCTAGTCCATAAATATTTGAACTAATAGAACTTGGTAGAAAGATCACAAAACAACACAAACACAAGCATACGAATCATGCGATTCCGAATGTTTCTCAAATTCTCAATAACACAACCTTTCTTATTGATTCGTTTGATTTGCCTAGGATATGGTTTGGGAACCGTTGGTTTCCATTCTTTTTCTAGTCCAAAAATGTTTGAACTAATAGAACTTGGTAGAAAGATCACCAAACAGCGCAAACACAAGCATACGAATCATGCGATTCCGAATGTTTCTCAAATTCTCAATATCACAACCTTTGTTATTGATTCGTTTGATTTGCCTAGGCTATCGTTTGGGAAACATTGGTTTCCATTCTTTTTCTAGTCCATAAATGTTTGACCTAATAGAACTTGAAAGAAAGATCACCGAACAACACAAACACAAGCATACGAATCATGCGATTCCGAATGTTTCTCAAATTCTCAATAACACAACCTTTCTTTTTGATTCGTTTGATTTGCCTAGGCTATGGTTTTGGAACCGTTGGTTTCCATTCTTTTTCTAGTCCAAAAATCTTTGAACTAATAGAACTTCGTAGAAAGATCACCAAACAACACAAACACAAGCATACGAATCATGCGATTCCGAATGTTTCTCAAATTCTCAATATCACAACCTTTGTTATTGATTCGTTTGATTTGCCTAGGCTATCGTTTGGGAAACATTGGTTTCCATTCTTTTTCTAGTCCATAAATGTTTGACCTAATAGAACTTGAAAGAAAGATCACCAAACAACACAAACACAAGCATACGAATCATGCGATTCCGAATGTTTCTCAAATTCTCAATAACACAACCTTTCTTTTTGATTCGTTTGATTTGCCTAGGCTATAGTTTGGGAACTGATACGGGGTTAGCCGTGTGGATGCCCGATCTTCGACGTTCACGACTCAACAAGGAAAACACAAGGAAACAATGGTTAGAATTGAATGGAACGAAACTGGAAATGATGAACTCGACTCAACAAGAGGAAAAACGACACAACAAAGAAGCAAACTGAAATGAAGAAACGAAAAGGGAAATTGATAGAAACGACGAGAAGGATAACCCTTCGAGACAACTATTAAACCCCTGGTATGTATTTCAACCAGAATCCTAATAGAATGGACGAAGAACCAACCTTGTACAATCCTACACAACAAGGCGACACCTTGAAGCACAGGAAGGGGGCTCGTGATCGTTGATAAGCACCAAGCTTCGTAGAGGATTGACACAAATCAAACAAACCAAGCTGCGATTCACACACTCAATGAAGCAAAGCTTCAAACTCTCTCTTTTCAAGAGAAAACGATTTCTATATTCTGAATTGTCTAAGTGTTCCAAACCATCAAAACAATACTTATATGTCTCACTTCTGGAAATAAAAGAAATAATTAAAAAGGTCTAATTAATTCTAAGATAGATAGGCCCAAAACAGCATAATAGGCCCAAAATGAAACAAACACTCTTGGGTGCCTAAAATAGGCGTCGGTGCCCAAACGATGCACACTCGCAGCGCCGGTGCCCAAACGAGGCACACCCGCAGCGCCGGTGCCCAATCGCGGCACTCATGCGACGTCGCTTGTGCCTTGGCTCTCTTCATGGGTGGCGCCCACACTTGCTAGGCACACAGCCTTGGCACATGGCTCCATGCTCGCTCTCGCCTCCTTAGCACAAATGAAACACACAAAGGCATGCATTCCACTTTGTAGCTTCTTAGCTCGGGATCTAGTGATTGGCCCCTCAAAGAGTGTTGGGGCGCTTGGAGGAGGCTGACTGGATGATCCTTCATCAGAATCAAAAAGAAAGGTTGTGTTATTGAGAATTTGAGAAACATGCGGTATCGCATGATACGTATGCTTGTGTTTGTGTTGTTTGGTGATTTTCTACGAAGTTCTATTAGTTCAAAGATTTATGGTCTAGAAAAATAATAGAAACCAACGGTTCCAAAACAATAGCCTAGGCAAATCAAACGAATCAAAAAGAAAGGTTGTGTTATTGAGAATTTGTGAAACATTCGGAATCGCATGATTCGTATGCTTGTGTTTGTGTTGTTTGGTGATCTTTCTTTCAAGTTCTAATATGATACGGGGTTAGCCGTGTGGATGCCCGATCTTCGACGTTCACGACTCAACAAGGAAAACACAAGGAAACAATGGTTAGAATTGAATGGAACGAAACTGGAAATGATGAACTCGACTCAACAAGAGGAAAAACGACACAACAAAGAAGCAAACTGAAATGAAGAAACGAAAAGGGAAATTGATAGAAACGACGAGAAGGATAACCCTTCGAGACAACTATTAAACCCCTGGTATGTATTTCAACCAGAATCCTAATAGAATGGACAAAGAACCAACCTTGTACAATCCTACACAACAAGGCGACACCTTGAAGCACAGGAAGGGGGCTCGTGATCGTTGATAAGCACCAAGCTTCGTAGAGGATTGACACAAATCAAACAAACCAAGCTGCGATTCACACACTCAATGAAGCAAAGCTTCAAACTCTCTCTTTTCAAGAGAAAACGATTTCTATATTCTGAATTGTCTAAGTGTTCCAAACCATCAAAACAATACTTATATGTCTCACTTCTGGAAATAAAAGAAATAATTAAAAAGGTCTAATTAATTCTAAGATAGATAGGCCCAAAACAGCATAATAGGCCCAAAATGAAACAAACACTCTTGGGTGCCTAAAATAGGCGTCGGTGCCCAAACGAGGCACACTCGCAGCGCCGGTGCCCAAACGAGGCACACCCGCAGCGCCGGTGCCCAATCGCGGCACTCATGCGACGTCGCTTGTGCCTTGGCTCTCTTCATGGGTGGCGCCCACACTTGCTAGGCACACAGCCTTGGCACATGGCTCCATGCTCGCTCTCGCCTCCTTAGCACAAATGAAACACACAAAGGCATGCATTCCACTTTGTAGCTTCTTAGCTCGGGATCTAGTGATTGGCCCCTCAAAGAGTGTTGGGGCGCTTGGAGGAGGCTGACTGGATGATCCTTCATCAACCTCCCCTTCTTGGAAAGGATTCGACCCCGAATCCAAGTCTTCATCAAGAGCAAGGTATGGCGTGAGATCAGCGACGTTGAAAGTTGCGCTTACACCATAATCACCGGGCAGCTCCAGCTTGTATGCATTGTCCCCGATCCTCTTAAGCACCTTGAAAGGTCCATCTCCTCGAGGGGACAGCTTGTTCTTCCTTTGCTCCGGGAATCTCTCTTTCCTCAAATGAACCCACACCAAGTCTCCGGGCTGGAAAACAACGTGGCGCCTCCCATGGTTCGCTCTCCTTGCATTGTACTCGGCCTTTTGCTCCAACTTCAGTTTGGTGCGAGCATGCAATTCCCTAATAAACTCCACATGTTTTCCTGCGTCAAAGTGCTCATTTTCCCTCATTGGCAATGGGGTAAGATCTAGTGGGGTGAGAGGGTTAGTACCATAAACACATTCAAATGGAGTCAATTTAGTAGAAGAATGAACAATCCTGTTATATGCAAACTCCACATGAGATAAGGCCTCTTCCCACATCTTCAAGTTCTTCCTAATTATGGCCCTAAGAATCGTAGCTAGTGTCCTATTGGTGACCTCGGTTTGCCCATCAGTTTGAGGGTGACTAGAGGTAGAAAACAGCAACTTAGTTCCTAGTTTACTCCATAAGGTTCTCCAAAAGTGGCTAAGGAACTTAGTATCTCGGTCACTAACTATGGTTTTAGGAACCCCATGCAATCTGACTATCTCCCTAAAGAATAATCCAGCCACATTAGTAGCATCGTCGGTCTTATGACATGCTATAAAATGTGCCATCTTACTAAACCTATCCACTACAACCATGATTGAATCCCTCCCCTTCTTAGTCCTAGGCAACCCAACTATAAAGTCCATAGAAAGGTCCTCCCAAGGGGCTGTAGGCGTGGGCAATGGTGTGTAAAGTCCATGTGGCATAAGTCTAGATTTAGCCCTAAGACAGTCCATGCATCTTTTAACTACATTCTCAACATCCCTAAGCATGTGTGGCCAATAGAAATGAGTCCTAAGAGTGTGATAAGTTTTGTCCCTCCCAAAATGCCCCATTAGGCCGCCCCTATGGGCTTCCTCAACAAGCAGCAAACGCAATGAACAACGAGGTATGCAAACTTTATCAACTAGAAAAAGAAAGCCATCATGCAAATAGTATTTCTCAGCACAATTCTTTTCAAGACAAGCCTTAAACGCATCACCAAAATCAAGATCAGTTTCATATAACTCACGAATATAAGTAAATCCTAATACTCTAGAGTCTAATGAAACAAGCAAAGTGTGGCGTCTAGACAAGGCATCAGCTACAACATTATCTTTTCCTCTTTTAAACTTAATCACATAAGGGAATGTTTCAATGAATTCCATCCATCTACCATGCCTCCTATCCATTTTATCTTGACTTTTAAAGTGTTTCAAGGATTCATGGTCAGTTTTAAGCACAAATTCCCTAGGCCAAAGATAATGCTGCCATGTTTTAAGCACTCGATACAAAGCATACAACCATGGTCGAGTAGTTTAAACATGCACCTTTTAATTTCTCAGAAAAGAAGGCGATAGGTTTACCTTCTTGCATAAGCACGCCCCCTATGCCGACTCCACTTGCATCACACACCACCTCAAACGGTCGTGTGAAGTCAGGCAACACCAATAGCGGGGCTTGCGTCAACTTCAGCTGATACGGGGTTAGCCGTGTGGATGCCCGATCTTCGACGTTCACGACTCAACAAGGAAAACACAAGGAAACAATGGTTAGAATTGAATGGAACGAAACTGGAAATGATGAACTCGACTCAACAAGAGGAAAAACGACACAACAAAGAAGCAAACTGAAATGAAGAAACGAAAAGGGAAATTGATAGAAACGACGAGAAGGATAACCCTTCGAGACAACTATTAAACCCCTGGTATGTATTTCAACCAGAATCCTAATAGAATGGACGAAGAACCAACCTTGTACAATCCTACACAACAAGGCGACACCTTGAAGCACAGGAAGGGGGCTCGTGATCGTTGATAAGCACCAAGCTTCGTAGAGGATTGACACAAATCAAACAAACCAAGCTGCGATTCACACACTCAATGAAGCAAAGCTTCAAACTCTCTCTTTTCAAGAGAAAACGATTTCTATATTCTGAATTGTCTAAGTGTTCCAAACCATCAAAACAATACTTATATGTCTCACTTCTGGAAATAAAAGAAATAATTAAAAAGGTCTAATTAATTCTAAGATAGATAGGCCCAAAACAGCATAATAGGCCCAAAATGAAACAAACACTCTTGGGTGCCTAAAATAGGCGTCGGTGCCCAAACGAGGCACACTCGCAGCGCCGGTGCCCAAACGAGGCACACCCGCAGCGCCGGTGCCCAATCGCGGCACTCATGCGACGTCGCTTGTGCCTTGGCTCTCTTCATGGGTGGCGCCCACACTTGCTAGGCACACAGCCTTGGCACATGGCTCCATGCTCGCTCTCGCCTCCTTAGCACAAATGAAACACACAAAGGCATGCATTCCACTTTGTAGCTTCTTAGCTCGGGATCTAGTGATTGGCCCCTCAAAGAGTGTTGGGGCGCTTGGAGGAGGCTGACTGGATGATCCTTCATCAGGAACCGTTGGTATCCATTCTTTTTCTAATCCAAAAATCTTTGAACTAATAGAACATGATAGAAAATCACCAAACAACACAAACACAAGCATACGAATCATGCGATTCCGAATGTTTCTCAAATTCTCAATAAAACAACCTTTCTTATTGATTCGTTTGATTTGCCTAGGCTATGGTTTGGGAACCGTTGGTTTTCATTCTTTTTGCATGGACCAAGATGCAAATCTAGCTGAGTGAAACGCCAATTTCTAGCCTAGTTGTGTTTTGGGCCACACTTGTTATTTGGGCCATCAGCATTTTATTAGCTTTTAATGTAATTTCTTTTATTTAGCATTTTAGTATAAATAGCTTAGCTTAGTTTTCATTTTAGGCAGCTTAGTTTTGGAATTGATTAGAAATCAGATTTGGAGAGTGTTTCTCCCTAAGGGGGCCGAGTGCCTCTTGAAGAGGTTCGGTTTCGATGGTTGTAGCTTGGCTCGTGATTGTGTGTGTCGATTCCATCGAGGATTGGTGCTAGCAGCCGATCACAAGCATCCTCCTTGTGCTTTTGGAGCTGCGTTCTCCTCTTGTGTAGGGTTGTATTGGGTTGGTCTTTCGATCATTCATTCTGGTTCTCGTTTTAAAAGCAACGAGGGCCTTTGTGTTGTTTCGTTGGGTTATCCCTTCCATTATCAATCTATCCTTCGTTTCCATTGTTATCATTTGTTTCTTCCTCATTTCTGATTCGTTTCCTTGTTGTTTCTTTCATTTTCGAGTCATTTCTGACCATTGTTCCTTTGTTTCCTTTGTTTGAGTCTATGGTGTTGAAGATCGGGCCACCGACGGCTAATCCCCGTATCATTTATAGTGGGCTTACCTAGAACTAAGAGGGGGAGAGACTCTATTTTTGTGGTTGTAGACAGATTCTCTAAGATGGCTCATTTCATAGCTTGTCACAAAACCGACGACGCCACTAATGTAGCTTCTTTGTTCTTTAGGGAGATTGTTAGGCTGCATGGTGTGCCAAAAACCATAGTTAGTGATAGGGATGTGAAGTTTCTTAGTCACTTTTGGAGAACTCTTTGGGGTAAGTTGGGTACTAGGCTGTTATTCTCTACATCTAGCCACCCACAAACCGACGGCCAAACCGAGGTCACCAATAGGACTTTAACCACCATCCTTAGAGCCATTATTAGGAAGAACCTGAAATCTTGGGTAGAAATGCTGCCTCATGTGGAATTTGCATATAATAGGACATTGCATTCATCTACTATGCTTACTCCATTTGAGTGCGTTTATGGTACTAACCCCCTAACTCCTTTAGATCTTACCCCATTTCCGATGAGGGAAAAAGAAAGCTTTGATGCAGGAAAACAGGTTGAGTTCATTAAGGAGTTACATGAGAGGACAAGGATCAAGCTGGAACAAAGGGCCGAGTATAATGCCAATCGAGCTAACAAGGGCCGGCGCAAGATTGTTTTCCAGCCCGGAGATCTAGTATGGGTGCATTTGAGGAAGGAGAGGTTCCCCGAGCAACGAAAGTCCAAACTGTCACCACGTGGAGATGGGCCTTTCAAGGTGCTTCAACGCATTGGTGATAACGCCTACAAGCTGGAGTTGCCCGGAGATTACGGCGTGAGTGCGACATTCAATGTGGCTGATCTTACTCCTTATCTTGCTGTGGATGAAGACCTTGATTCGAGGTCGAATCCTTTTCAAGAAGGGGAGGATGATGAGGGACCATCCGTCAAGCCACCACCGAGCACGCCCATCCTCTTTGATGGTCCAATAACAAGGGCACGAGCCAAGAAGCTTCAAAGGGACTTGTTTGCATTCATGGCGTACCATGGAGTCAAGGAAGCCAAGAATGCCCCTGAGGACAAGCCATTGCTCATGAGCCACGCCTCCAAGGAGACAAGCTTCGATGTGCCAGTTTGAGGCACCGATGTGCCCGTTTGAGGCACCGGCGCCGCGGTGCCTAGCTGAGGCACAAGCAAGCACGCGCCAGCGGCACCCCGCACATGTGTGTGCGTTGCTTGGGCTTGTTAGGCCATTTTGGGCCGCCCTCTTTATTTGTTTTATTTAGACATTTTCTAGCTATTTTCTGATTATTAGGAAGACATATAAATAGCTCTAGCTTGCTCATTATTTCAGTTAGACAACCTTTATCTCAAAACTGAGTGTTTCCTCTCCATAGTGAGAATCGAAGACTTTGTTCTTCAAGTATTGCAATTTCAGCTTGGTTTGTCTTGATTGCATCAATTATCGTCCATAGTTGGTGTGCTAGTCGAATACGAGCATCTTCTTCGTGCTTTCAGGGCTGGTTCCTTGATTGTGTGAAGTCGTACAAGGTTGGTCACTCGATAATTCAGTTTGCTTCTCGTTTTCAAAGCAACGAGGGTCCTATTGTTGTTTCATTTGGTTGATCTTCATTTCCCTATCGTTTTCATCGAGTCTTGTTATTTCCCTTTCGTTTTTCAGTTTAGTCGAGTATCCATTGTTGCACTTCTAACCATTTGCTTGTTTCCTTGTTTTCGAGTCGTTGATTGTCGAAGATCGGACCAATTCACGGCTAACCCCGTATCACGTTGGTTTCCATTCTTTTTCTAGTCCATAAATGTTTGAACTATTAGAACTTGGTAGAAAGATCACGAAACAACACAAACACAGTATACGAATCATGCGATTCCGAATGTTTCTCAAATTCTCAATAACACAACCTTTCTTATTGATTGGTTTGATTTGCCTAGGCTATGGTTTGGGAACCGTTGGTTTCCATTCTTTTTCAAGTCCATAAATGTTTGAACTAATAGAACTTGATAGAAAGATCACGAAACAACACAAATACAAGCATACGAATCATGCGATTCCGAAGGTTTCTCAAATTCTCAATAACACAACCTTTCTTATTGATTCGTTTGATTTGCCTAGGCTATGGTTCGGGAACCGTTGGTTTCCATTCCTTTCCAGTCCATAAATGTTTGAACTAATAGAACTTGGTAGAAAGATCACCAAACAACACAAACACAAGCATAGGAATCATGCGATTCCGAATGTTTCTCAAATTCTCAATAACACAACCTTTCTTATTGATTCGTTTGATTTGCCTAGGCTATGGTTTGGGAACCGTTGGTTTCCATTCTTTTTCTAGTCCAAAAATGTTTGAACTAATAGAACTCTGTAGAAAGATCACCAAACAGCGCAAACACAAGCATACGAATCATGCGACTCCGAATGTTTCTCAAATTCTCAATAACACAACCTTTCTTATTGATTCGTTTGTTTTGCGTAGGCTATGGTTCGGGAACCGTTGGTTTCCATTCTTTTCTAGTCCATAAATGTTTGAACTAATAGAACTTGGTAGAAAGATCACCAAACAACACAAACACAAGCATACGAATCATGCGATTCCGAATGTTTCTCAAATTCTCAATAACACAACCTTTCTTATTGATTCGTTTGATTTGCCTAGGCTATGGTTTGGGAACTGTTGGTTTCCATTCTTTTTCTAGTCCAAAAATGTTTAAACTAATAGAGCTTGGTAGAAAGATCACCAAACAGCGCAAACACAAGCATACGAATCATGCGATTCCGAATGTTTCTCAAATTCTCAATAACACAACCTTTCTTATTGATTCGTTTGATTTGCCTAGGCTATGGTTTGGGAACCGTTGGTTTCCATTCTTTTTCTAGTCCAAAAATGTTTGAACTAATAGAACTTGGTAGAAAGATCACCAAACAGCGCAAACACAAGCATACGAATCATGCGATTCCGAATGTTTCTCAAATTCTCAATAACACAACCCTTCTTATTGATTCGATTGATTTGCCTAGGCTATCGTTTGGGAAACGTTGGTTTCCATTCTTTTTCTGGTCCATAAATGTTTGACCTAATAGAACTTGAAAGAAAGATCACCAAACAACACAAACACAAGCATACGAATCATGCGATTCCGAATGTTTCTCAAATTCTCAATAACACAACCTTTCTTTTTGATTCGTTTGATTTGCCTAGGCTATGGTTTGGGAACCGTTGGTTTCCATTCTTTTTCTAGTCCAAAAATCTTCAAACTAATAGAACTTCGTAGAAAGATCACCAAACAACACAAACACAAGCATACGAATCATGCGATTCCGAATGTTTCTCAAATTCTCAATAACACAACCTTTCTTTTTGATTCGTTTGATTTGCCTAGGCTATGGTTTGGGAACCGTTGGTTTCCATTCTTTTTCTAGTCCAAAAATCTTCGAACTAATAGAGCTTCGTAGAAAGATCACCAAACAACACAAACACAAGCATACGAATTATGCGATTCCGAATGTTTCTCAAATTCTCAATAACACAACCTTTCTTTTTGATTCGTTTGATTTGCCTAGGCTATTGTTTTGGAACTGTTGGTTTCCATTCTTTTTCTAGTCCAAAAATCTTTGACCTAATAGAACTTCATAGAAAGATCACCAAACAACACAAACACAAGGATACGAATCATGCGATTCCGAATGTTTCTCAAGGTCTCAATAACACAACCTTTCTTATTGATTGGTTTGATTTGCCTAGGCTATGGTTTGGGAACCGTTGGGTTCCATTCTTTTTCTAGTCCATAAATATTTGAACTAATAGAACATGATTGAAAGATCACCACACAACACAAGCACAAGCATACGAATCATGCGATTCCGAATGTTTCTCAAATTCTCAATAACACAACCTTTCTTATTGATTCGTTTGATTTGCCTAGGCTATGGATTGGGAACCGTTGGTTTCTATTCTTTTTCTAGTCCATAAATGTTTGAACTAATAGAACTTGATAGAAAGATCACGAAACAACACAAACACAAGCATACGAATCATGGGATTCCGAATGTTTCTCAAATTCTCAATAACACAACCTTTCTTATTGATTCGTTTGAATTGCCTAGGCTATGGTTTGGGAACCGTTGGTTTCCATTCTTTTTCTAGTCCAAAAATGTTTGAACTAACAGAACTTCGTAGAAAGATCACCAAACAACACAAACACAAGCATAAGAATCATGCGATTCCGAATGTTTCTCAAACTCTCAATAACACAACCTTTCTTATTGATTCGTTTGATTTGCCTAGGCTCTGGTTTGGGAACCGTTGGTTTCCATTCTTTTCTAATCCATAAATGTTTGAACTAATAGAACTTGGTAGAGAGATCACCAAACAGGACAAACACAAGCATACGAATCATGCGATTCCGAATGTTACTCAAATTCTCAATAACACAACCTTTCTTATTGATTCGTTTGATTTGCCTAGGCTATCGTTTGGGAACCGTTGGTTTCCATTCTTTTTCTAGTCCATAAATGTTTGACCTAATAGAACTTGATAGAAAGATCACCAAACAACACAAACACAAGCATAGGAATCATGCGATTCCGAATGTTTCTCAAATTCTCAATAAAACAACCTTTCTTTTTGATTCGTTTGATTTGCCTAGGCTATGGTTTGGGAACCGTTGGTTTCCATTCTTTTTCTAGTCCAAAAATCTTTGAACTAATAGAACTTGGTAGAAAGATCACCAAACAATACAAACACAAGCATACGGATCATGCAATTCCGAATGTTTCTCAAATTCTCAATAACACAACCTTTCTTATTGATTCGTTTGATTTGCCTAGGCTATGGTTTGGGAACCGTTGGTTTCCATTCTTTTTCTAGTCCATAAATGTTTGAACAAATAGAACTTGGTAGAAAGATCACGAAACAACACAAACACAAGCATACGAATCATGCGATTCCGAATGTTTCTCAAATTCTTAATAACACAACCTTTCTTATTGATTCGTTTGATTTGCCTATGCTATGGTTTGGGAGCCGTTGGTTTCCTTTCTTTTTCTAGTCCATAAATGTTTGAACTAATAGAACTTGGTAGAAAGATCACCAAACAGCACAAACACAAGCATACGAATCATGCGATTCGGAATGTTTCTCAAATTCTCAATAACATAACCTTTCTTATTGATTGGTTTGATTTGCCTAGGCTATGGTTCGGCAACCGTTGGTTTCCATTCTTTTCTAGTCCATAAATGTTTGAACTAATAGAACTTGGTAGAAAGATCACCAAACAGCACAAACACAAGCATACGAATCATGCGATTCCGAATGTTTCTCAAATTCTCAATAACACAACCTTTCTTATTGATTCGTTTGATTTGCCTAGGCTATCGTTTGGGAACCGTTGGTTTCCATTCTTTTTCTAGTCCATAAATGTTTGACCTAATAGAACTTGATACAAAAATCACCAAACAACACAAGCACAAGCATACGAATCATGCGATTCCGAATGTTTCTCAAATTCTCAATAACACAACCTTTCTTTTTGATTCGTTTGATTTGCCTAGGCTATGGTTTGGGAACCGTTGGTTTCCATTCTTTTTCTAGTCCAAAAATCTTTGAACTAATAGAACTTGGTAGAAAGATCACCAAGCAACACAAACACAAGCATACGAATCATGCGATTCCAAATGTTTCTCAAATTCTCAATAACACATCCTTTCTTATTGATTCGTTTGATTTGCCTAGGCTATCGTTTGGGAACCGTTGGTTTCCATTCTTTTTCTAGTTCATAAATGTTTGAACTAATATAACTTGGTAGAAAGATCACCAAACAACACAAGCACAAGCATACGAATCATGCGATTCCGAATGTTTCTCAAATTCTCAATAACACAACCTTTCTTTTTGATTCGTTTGATTTGGCTAGGCTATGGTTTGGGAACCGTTGGTTTCCATTCTTTTTCTAGTCCAAAAATGTTTGAACTAATAGAACTTGGTAGAAAGATCACCAAACAGCGCAAACACAAGCATACTAATCATGCGATTCCGAATGTTTCTCAAATTCTCAATAACACAACCCTTCTTATTGATTCGATTGATTTGCCTAGGCTATCGTTTGGGAAACGTTGGTTTCCATTCTTTTTCTGGTCCATAAATGTTTGACCTAATAGAACTTGAAAGAAAGATCACCAAACAACACAAACACAAGCATACGAATCATGCGATTCCGAATGTTTCTCAAATTCTCAATAACACAACCTTTCTTTTTGATTCGTTTGATTTGCCTAGGCTATGGTTTGGGAACCGTTGGTTTCCATTCTTTTTCTAGTCCAAAAATCTTCAAACTAATAGAACTTCGTAGAAAGATCACCAAACAACACAAACACAAGCATACGAATCATGCGATTCCGAATGTTTCTCAAATTCTCAATAACACAACCTTTCTTTTTGATTCGTTTGATTTGCCTAGGCTATGGTTTGGGAACCGTTGGTTTCCATTCTTTTTCTAGTCCAAAAATCTTCGAACTAATAGAGCTTCGTAGAAAGATCACCAAACAACACAAACACAAGCATACGAATTATGCGATTCCGAATGTTTCTCAAATTCTCAATAACACAACCTTTCTTTTTGATTCGTTTGATTTGCCTAGGCTATTGTTTTGGAACTGTTGGTTTCCATTCTTTTTCTAGTCCAAAAATCTTTGACCTAATAGAACTTCATAGAAAGATCACCAAACAACACAAACACAAGGATACGAATCATGCGATTCCGAATGTTTCTCAAGGTCTCAATAACACAACCTTTCTTATTGATTGGTTTGATTTGCCTAGGCTATGGTTTGGGAACCGTTGGGTTCCATTCTTTTTCTAGTCCATAAATATTTGAACTAATAGAATGATACGGGGTTAGCCGTGTGGATGCCCGATCTTCGACGTTCACGACTCAACAAGGAAAACACAAGGAAACAATGGTTAGAATTGAATGGAACGAAACTGGAAATGATGAACTCGACTCAACAAGAGGAAAAACGACACAACAAAGAAGCAAACTGAAATGAAGAAACGAAAAGGGAAATTGATAGAAACGACGAGAAGGATAACCCTTCGAGACAACTATTAAACCCCTGGTATGTATTTCAACCAGAATCCTAATAGAATGGACGAAGAACCAACCTTGTACAATCCTACACAACAAGGCGACACCTTGAAGCACAGGAAGGGGGCTCGTGATCGTTGATAAGCACCAAGCTTCGTAGAGGATTGACACAAATCAAACAAACCAAGCTGCGATTCACACACTCAATGAAGCAAAGCTTCAAACTCTCTCTTTTCAAGAGAAAAACGATTTCTATCTTCTGAATTGTCTAAGTGTTCCAAACCATCAAAACAATACTTATATGTCTCACTTCTGGAAATAAAAGAAATAATTAAAAAGGTCTAATTAATTCTAAGATAGATAGGCCCAAAACAGCATAATAGGCCCAAAATGAAACAAACACTCTTGGGTGCCTAAAATAGGCGTCGGTGCCCAAACGAGGCACACTCGCAGCGCCGGTGCCCAAACGAGGCACACCCGCAGCGCCGGTGCCCAATCGCGGCACTCATGCGACGTCGCTTGTGCCTTGGCTCTCTTCATGGGTGGCGCCCACACTTGCTAGGCACACAGCCTTGGCACATGGCTCCATGTTCGCTCTCGCCTCCTTAGCACAAATGAAACACACAAAGGCATGCATTCCACTTTGTAGCTTCTTAGCTCGGGATCTAGTGATTGGCCCCTCAAAGAGTGTTGGGGCGCTTGGAGGAGGCTGACTGGATGATCCTTCATCAACCTCCCCTTCTTGGAAAGGATTCGACCCCGAATCCAAGTCTTCATCAAGAGCAAGGTATGGCGTGAGATCAGCGACGTTGAAAGTTGCGCTTACACCATAATCACCGGGCAGCTCCAGCTTGTATGCATTGTCCCCGATCCTCTTAAGCACCTTGAAAGGTCCATCTCCTCGAGGGGACAGCTTGTTCTTCCTTTGCTCCGGGAATCTCTCTTTCCTCAAATGAACCCACACCAAGTCTCCGGGCTGGAAAACAACGTGGCGCCTCCCATGGTTCGCTCTCCTTGCATTGTACTCGGCCTTTTGCTCCAACTTCAGTTTGGTGCGAGCATGCAATTCCCTAATAAACTCCACATGTTTTCCTTCTTGCATAAGCACGCCCCCTATGCCGACTCCACTTGCATCACACTCCACCTCAAACGGTCGTGTGAAGTCAGGCAACACCAATAGCGGGGCTTGCGTCAACTTCAGCTTGAGAGTCTCGAAGGCTCTCTCCTGGGCACGCCCCCACTTGAACTCACTTCTCTTCTTTGTAATTTCTGTCAATGGGGCTGCAATGGTGCTAAAATCCTTGACAAACCTCCTATAGAAGCTCGCCAGCCCATGGAAACTCCGCACCTGGCCAATAGTAGTTGGCGTGGGCCACTCGTTTATGGCCTTGATCTTGGCCTCATCCACTTGCAATCCCTGCGAGCTAACCACAAAACCAAGAAAGGTAACAGTAGTAGTACATAACTCACACTTTTTCAAATTCGCAAACAAGTGTTCAAGACGCAAGGTATTAAGCACATCTCTCAAATGACACTCATGCTCCTCTAGGGACTTACTATACACTAATATGTCATCAAAATAGACCACTACAAATTTCCCTATATAATGTCGCAATACATGGTTCATGAGACGCATGAATGTACTAGGGGCGTTCGTGAGCCCGAATGGCATAACGAGCCATTCATAGAGACCAAACTTGGTCTTGAAGGCTGTTTTCCACTCGTCCCCCTCCCTCATACGAATCTGGTGGTATCCACTTTTTAAATCAATTTTTGAAAAAATGGTGGATCCATGCAGTTCGTCTAGCATATCATCAAGACGAGGAATGGGGTGCCTATACTTTACCGTGATGTTATTAATGGCCCTGCAATCGACACACATTCTCCATGTGTTGTCTTTCTTGGGTACTAATAACACCGGTACAGCACAAGGGCTCATACTCTCCCTAATGTATCCCTTATCCAAGAGCTCTTGGACTTGGGATTGGACCTCTTGGGTCTCCTGGGGGTTCATACGGTAGGCTGGCCTGTTTGGCAAAGACGCCCCGGGAATGAGATCAATTTGATGCTCGATTCCTCTAATTGGGGGTAGGCCAGCCGGTATCTCGTCGGGGAATACGTCCTTGTACTCCTCGATGAGCCCCAAAATGCGTGGGGGCAGTGAAGCTCGAAGCTCTTCACTTAACAAGCTCAGCTCCTTGCATAAGAGCATAAGCGTTGTTTCCCCATCCAAAAACTCGTCTTCCAGCTCCCTCTTGGAAGCCAAAAGAGCGGAGGGAGGTGTAGGGCTGAGAGGTTGGCTCGTCTTACCCCGAGCTTTCTCTTCCTTCCCATTCTCTCCCTCAAGGTCAGAACATACCTTCTTACCTTGACGCTTCCGATCCCACTCCTCCGAGACCTGCGTAGGCGTCATGGGCTTAAGGACTATGGTCTGGCCGTTGTGGGTGAAGGTGTTTCGGTTGGTGAATCCATCGTGCACAACCTTCCTGTCGTATTGCCATGGACGACCTAATAGAATATGACAAGCCTGCATAGGTACTACATCACAAAGAACATTATCCTCATAACGTCCTAGTTTAATAGAAACCTTTACTTGCCTTTGCACTTTCAATTCACCACAGTCATTCATCCAATGCAACTTATAGGGTCTAGGGTGATGAGTCATAGATAATTGCAGTTTGTTAACCATCTCTAAGCTAGCAATGTTACAACAACTACCACTATCTATGATCATGTTACAAACCTTCCCTTTAATCAAGCACCTAGTATGAAACAAGTTCTCTCTTTGATTATCATCGCATGCTTGTGGTTTAATATGCAATGTCCTCCTAGCAATAAGAGATTCACCAGATTCATACTCAATTTCATCTTCAACATTATCATTTTCATGCAAATCATCATTAGGCTCGTTTTCATGCTCACTTTCAGATTCATATTCACCTAAATGATTGATTAAAAGTGTTTTCTTGTTAGGGCAATCTCTTGCATAATGTCCTCTACCCTGGCACTTAAAGCACACAATATCTCTAGTCCTAGACGAAGAGTTAGAGGTAGGATTACTCCCCTTTGGAGCTGCTGAAACCCCACTAGAATTGCCCTTGTTGTATGGTGAAGGCGTGGAGCTTGTGGGCTGTTTGGCTCGTCCAGCTTGGTCTCCTTGACCGCCGGCTGCATTGCTCCTCTCCTTTTGGTGCGAGGCCTCCTTCCCATACGATCCGCCTTGCTGGCCACGGCTCCCCCTCCATGATTGGGGCTGAGTGTTCGCGTTCCTTCCTCCCGAGTACCTAGACTTGAATTTCCTTTCTACTTTCAAAGCTAGATGGAAAAGGTCAGTCATAGTAGTGTAGGGATATAAATCAATCTCATTAGCCAAATAAGGATGCAAGATACGAAGATACCTGGCCATGGTGGTCTCTTCATCCTCAACCACATCAGCCCTTACCATCGCCACTTGCATGGCATTGTAGCACTCCTCGGCACTCATGGAACCTTGTTTTAAATTTTCCAGCCGCTGTCTTAGCTCCCGGGCGTAATGTTGAGGTATGAAACGCCCTCGCATCAACGCCTTCATTTGATCCCAGCTGGCTGTGGGTGCGTCCAGATTGCGCCTCCTTTCTTTCACCAAGTTATCCCACCATATGAGGGCATAACCGGAGAACTCAAGGACAGCGAGCTGCACCTTCTTGGTCTCGGCAAAGTTGTGGCAGTTCCACACTTGCTCGATCTTGGTCTCCCATTCCATATAGACATCCGGATCACACTTGCCTTCGAAAGCAGGGATCCTCACCTTTATCTTGCCAACTCCGTCTTGCTCCTGCTCACGAGGTCTCATGGGACGCCTATCTCGACCTTCTCGGCGCTCCCTACCTCCCCTTCTTGAGACGCGCTCCCAATTATCCTCCTCCTCGCCCTCATACTCATCATCATAAAGGTCCATATCACTTGGTGATCCTCTTTGGTCCTGAAATCCTTGAAAGCTATTAGCACGATTATGCTCATCCCGAAGGGGAGTGAGCTGGGAACCAAAAGGCACTCTTCTAGGAAGATTGCCCGAGGAATTACGCAATGGATTAGAGTTATGAGGCACTTCCCTGGTTTGGTTTTGGAAACCATGTTGCTGTGATGTGGACGCCAAGTTAGGGTCCGTGTTGTGGGCGTTTTGGTCCTGGCCATCGCCGGTGCCTTGTTGGTGTGCCGCTGAATCGGTGCCCAAGGCTACGCTTGGCACGGGTGGAGGCAACGCCAAGGCTCTCGTCTCCAAGGCCGTCATCCTAGAATTGAGGCGTGTGATGTTGCTGTTGAGTGAGGTCAACAACTTGAACACCTCGGGGTGGATTGGCTCAGGGCTCTTGGGTGTGTTGGTGTTATCACTACTTTCGTTAGACATTCTGCACAATCAGCAAAAACACTTTACAAGCAAACTTGTCAAGTTAGTTTAATCCAAATCAGCCTCTCAAGTGTTTCACTCGCTCTCACTCTCGGTGTGTGATCGAGCTCGTTGTTTCAATCTGCTTGAAATGATCAACAACTCAATTCAAAGATTAGTAAACAACAATTCACGAGAAGATGAAGGCTGGGGAAGAAACGTCCAAGAAAAGAAGACTCAAATCTGTTTAAGAATGGAGATGAATAGAGAAAGAGAACAAACCTCGATTAAGCTTCTCTCACCTTGATTTCCGTAACCAAGTATGAACTTGGAGTGGTTTGTTTAGGTGAGGGTAGGCTGAAAGTGTAAGGTTCGAAAGCTTCTCCAATGGGATCGTCTAACTCAAGAGATGAAGAGGGAAGATGATGATATGTCGCACACCTTAATTACACTATGCACTAGAATAAAATGCAATGATATACTATGAATGAAATAGAAGAATAAAATCTGATTTCTGATTTTCGTTTTTTTTTTTTTTTTTTTTTTTTGATTTTTTTTTTTTTTTTTTTTTTTAATCAGAAATAATCAGAAAATACAAATAATTTCGAAATTGAAATAAAATGCTATTCTAAGGTGCAAAATAATTTGCTAGAAATGAGGAGAGGTGGCGATTTGAGTTTGAAATGTTGGTGGCTGAAATCCCTTGATTTTAGGAGAAGGAATAGGCTGGAGGATGGGTGGTTGGGCGTGGCTTTTGATTTCAAATGAGCTGAATGGGTTCTCCTTGATATTAGGAGGTGGGTGTGGGATAATGTGGCTGGGATATGGTTTGTTGTTGGTCAACCTTAAAAATAGGAATCAGCTTAGGATTAATTCAAATTTGAATTAATTAAATCAGATTTATGACTCCAATTTAATTAAAACAAATCGGCTGACTTAATCAAGGTGGTGGTCGAATTTGTGGAGGTGGTGGGCGGATTTTGTGAAGGTGGTGGGGCGTTGGTGGTTGTGGTGGCTGAGGGGACGATTTTTCTTGGCTAAAGGTGTAATTGGCTAGGCAAAACAAACCACTGCGCAAGAACAAACCGATTAGTACTTTCAAGTTCAGATTAAAGAGAGTTGATTAATCGAACCTGATCTCCGGAGGACTCTTTTTGGTATTTTGTAGACTCTTTTGATGGGAACGAAAAGAACGTCGTCAACGCAGCTCTGATACCACTTTGATACGGGGTTAGCCGTGTGGATGCCCGATCTTCGACGTTCACGACTCAACAAGGAAAACACAAGGAAACAATGGTTAGAATTGAATGGAACGAAACTGGAAATGATGAACTCGACTCAACAAGAGGAAAAACGACACAACAAAGAAGCAAACTGAAATGAAGAAACGAAAAGGGAAATTGATAGAAACGACGAGAAGGATAACCCTTCGAGACAACTATTAAACCCCTGGTATGTATTTCAACCAGAATCCTAATAGAATGGACGAAGAACCAACCTTGTACAATCCTACACAACAAGGCGACACCTTGAAGCACAGGAAGGGGGCTCGTGATCGTTGATAAGCACCAAGCTTCGTAGAGGATTGACACAAATCAAACAAACCAAGCTGCGATTCACACACTCAATGAAGCAAAGCTTCAAACTCTCTCTTTTCAAGAGAAAAACGATTTCTATCTTCTGAATTGTCTAAGTGTTCCAAACCATCAAAACAATACTTATATGTCTCACTTCTGGAAATAAAAGAAATAATTAAAAAGGTCTAATTAATTCTAAGATAGATAGGCCCAAAACAGCATAATAGGCCCAAAATGAAACAAACACTCTTGGGTGCCTAAAATAGGCGTCGGTGCCCAAACGAGGCACACTCGCAGCGCCGGTGCCCAAACGAGGCACACCCGCAGCGCCGGTGCCCAATCGCGGCACTCATGCGACGTCGCTTGTGCCTTGGCTCTCTTCATGGGTGGCGCCCACACTTGCTAGGCACACAGCCTTGGCACATGGCTCCATGTTCGCTCTCGCCTCCTTAGCACAAATGAAACACACAAAGGCATGCATTCCACTTTGTAGCTTCTTAGCTCGGGATCTAGTGATTGGCCCCTCAAAGAGTGTTGGGGCGCTTGGAGGAGGCTGACTGGATGATCCTTCATCATAGAACATGATTGAAAGATCACCACACAACACAAGCACAAGCATACGAATCATGCGATTCCGAATGTTTCTCAAATTCTCAATAACACAACCTTTCTTATTGATTTGTTTGATTTGCCTAGGCTATGGATTGGGAACCGTTGGTTTCTATTCTTTTTCTAGTCCATAAATGTTTGAACTAATAGAACTTGATAGAAAGATCACGAAACAACACAAACACAAGCATACGAATCATGGGATTCCGAATGTTTCTCAAATTCTCAATAACACAACCTTTCTTATTGATTCGTTTGAATTGCCTAGGCTATGGTTTGGGAACCGTTGGTTTCCATTCTTTTTCTAGTCCAAAAATGTTTGAACTAACAGAACTTCGTAGAAAGATCACCAAACAACACAAACACAAGCATAAGAATCATGCGATTCCGAATGTTTCTCAAACTCTCAATAACACAACCTTTCTTATTGATTCGTTTGATTTGCCTAGGCTCTGGTTTGGGAACCGTTGGTTTCCATTCTTTTCTAATCCATAAATGTTTGAACTAATAGAACTTGGTAGAGAGATCACCAAACAGGACAAACACAAGCATACGAATCATGCGATTCCGAATGTTACTCAAATTCTCAATAACACAACCTTTCTTATTGATTCGTTTGATTTGCCTAGGCTATCGTTTGGGAACCGTTGGTTTCCATTCTTTTTCTAGTCCATAAATGTTTGACCTAATAGAACTTGATAGAAAGATCACCAAACAACACAAACACAAGCATAGGAATCATGCGATTCCGAATGTTTCTCAAATTCTCAATAAAACAACCTTTCTTTTTGATTCGTTTGATTTGCCTAGGCTATGGTTTGGGAACCGTTGGTTTCCATTCTTTTTCTAGTCCAAAAATCTTTGAACTAATAGAACTTGGTAGAAAGATCACCAAACAATACAAACACAAGCATACGGATCATGCAATTCCGAATGTTTCTCAAATTCTCAATAACACAACCTTTCTTATTGATTCGTTTGATTTGCCTAGGCTATGGTTTGGGAACCGTTGGTTTCCATTCTTTTTCTAGTCCATAAATGTTTGAACAAATAGAACTTGGTAGAAAGATCACGAAACAACACAAACACAAGCATACGAATCATGCGATTCCGAATGTTTCTCAAATTCTTAATAACACAACCTTTCTTATTGATTCGTTTGTTTTGCGTAGGCTATGGTTCGGGAACCGTTGGTTTCCATTCTTTTCTAGTCCATAAATGTTTGAACTAATAGAACTTGGTAGAAAGATCACCAAACAACACAAACACAAGCATACGAATCATGCGATTCCGAATGTTTCTCAAATTCTCAATAACACAACCTTTCTTATTGATTCGTTTGATTTGCCTAGGCTATGGTTTGGGAACTGTTGGTTTCCATTCTTTTTCTAGTCCAAAAATGTTTAAACTAATAGAGCTTGGTAGAAAGATCACCAAACAGCGCAAACACAAGCATACGAATCATGCGATTCCGAATGTTTCTCAAATTCTCAATAACACAACCTTTCTTATTGATTCGTTTGATTTGCCTAGGCTATGGTTTGGGAACCGTTGGTTTCCATTCTTTTTCTAGTCCAAAAATGTTTGAACTAATAGAACTTGGTAGAAAGATCACCAAACAGCGCAAACACAAGCATACGAATCATGCGATTCCGAATGTTTCTCAAATTCTCAATAACACAACCCTTCTTATTGATTCGATTGATTTGCCTAGGCTATCGTTTGGGAAACGTTGGTTTCCATTCTTTTTCTGGTCCATAAATGTTTGACCTAATAGAACTTGAAAGAAAGATCACCAAACAACACAAACACAAGCATACGAATCATGCGATTCCGAATGTTTCTCAAATTCTCAATAACACAACCTTTCTTTTTGATTCGTTTGATTTGCCTAGGCTATGGTTTGGGAACCGTTGGTTTCCATTCTTTTTCTAGTCCAAAAATCTTCAAACTAATAGAACTTCGTAGAAAGATCACCAAACAACACAAACACAAGCATACGAATCATGCGATTCCGAATGTTTCTCAAATTCTCAATAACACAACCTTTCTTTTTGATTCGTTTGATTTGCCTAGGCTATGGTTTGGGAACCGTTGGTTTCCATTCTTTTTCTAGTCCAAAAATCTTCGAACTAATAGAGCTTCGTAGAAAGATCACCAAACAACACAAACACAAGCATACGAATTATGCGATTCCGAATGTTTCTCAAATTCTCAATAACACAACCTTTCTTTTTGATTCGTTTGATTTGCCTAGGCTATTGTTTTGGAACTGTTGGTTTCCATTCTTTTTCTAGTCCAAAAATCTTTGACCTAATAGAACTTCATAGAAAGATCACCAAACAACACAAACACAAGGATACGAATCATGCGATTCCGAATGTTTCTCAAGGTCTCAATAACACAACCTTTCTTATTGATTGGTTTGATTTGCCTAGGCTATGGTTTGGGAACCGTTGGGTTCCATTCTTTTTCTAGTCCATAAATATTTGAACTAATAGAACATGATTGAAAGATCACCACACAACACAAGCACAAGCATACGAATCATGCGATTCCGAATGTTTCTCAAATTCTCAATAACACAACCTTTCTTATTGATTCGTTTGATTTGCCTAGGCTATGGATTGGGAACCGTTGGTTTCTATTCTTTTTCTAGTCCATAAATGTTTGAACTAATAGAACTTGATAGAAAGATCACGAAACAACACAAACACAAGCATACGAATCATGGGATTCCGAATGTTTCTCAAATTCTCAATAACACAACCTTTCTTATTGATTCGTTTGAATTGCCTAGGCTATGGTTTGGGAACCGTTGGTTTCCATTCTTTTTCTAGTCCAAAAATGTTTGAACTAACAGAACTTCGTAGAAAGATCACCAAACAACACAAACACAAGCATAAGAATCATGCGATTCCGAATGTTTCTCAAACTCTCAATAACACAACCTTTCTTATTGATTCGTTTGATTTGCCTAGGCTCTGGTTTGGGAACCGTTGGTTTCCATTCTTTTCTAATCCATAAATGTTTGAACTAATAGAACTTGGTAGAGAGATCACCAAACAGGACAAACACAAGCATACGAATCATGCGATTCCGAATGTTACTCAAATTCTCAATAACACAACCTTTCTTATTGATTCGTTTGATTTGCCTAGGCTATCGTTTGGGAACCGTTGGTTTCCATTCTTTTTCTAGTCCATAAATGTTTGACCTAATAGAACTTGATAGAAAGATCACCAAACAACACAAACACAAGCATAGGAATCATGCGATTCCGAATGTTTCTCAAATTCTCAATAAAACAACCTTTCTTTTTGATTCGTTTGATTTGCCTAGGCTATGGTTTGGGAACCGTTGGTTTCCATTCTTTTTCTAGTCCAAAAATCTTTGAACTAATAGAACTTGGTAGAAAGATCACCAAACAATACAAACACAAGCATACGGATCATGCAATTCCGAATGTTTCTCAAATTCTCAATAACACAACCTTTCTTATTGATTCGTTTGATTTGCCTAGGCTATGGTTTGGGAACCGTTGGTTTCCATTCTTTTTCTAGTCCATAAATGTTTGAACAAATAGAACTTGGTAGAAAGATCACGAAACAACACAAACACAAGCATACGAATCATGCGATTCCGAATGTTTCTCAAATTCTTAATAACACAACCTTTCTTATTGATTCGTTTGATTTGCCTATGCTATGGTTTGGGAGCCGTTGGTTTCCTTTCTTTTTCTAGTCCATAAATGTTTGAACTAATAGAACTTGGTAGAAAGATCACCAAACAGCACAAACACAAGCATACGAATCATGCGATTCGGAATGTTTCTCAAATTCTCAATAACATAACCTTTCTTATTGATTGGTTTGATTTGCCTAGGCTATGGTTCGGCAACCGTTGGTTTCCATTCTTTTCTAGTCCATAAATGTTTGAACTAATAGAACTTGGTAGAAAGATCACCAAACAGCACAAACACAAGCATACGAATCATGCGATTCCGAATGTTTCTCAAATTCTCAATAACACAACCTTTCTTATTGATTCGTTTGATTTGCCTAGGCTATCGTTTGGGAACCGTTGGTTTCCATTCTTTTTCTAGTCCATAAATGTTTGACCTAATAGAACTTGATACAAAAATCACCAAACAACACAAGCACAAGCATACGAATCATGCGATTCCGAATGTTTCTCAAATTCTCAATAACACAACCTTTCTTTTTGATTCGTTTGATTTGCCTAGGCTATGGTTTGGGAACCGTTGGTTTCCATTCTTTTTCTAGTCCAAAAATCTTTGAACTAATAGAACTTGGTAGAAAGATCACCAAGCAACACAAACACAAGCATACGAATCATGCGATTCCAAATGTTTCTCAAATTCTCAATAACACATCCTTTCTTATTGATTCGTTTGATTTGCCTAGGCTATCGTTTGGGAACCGTTGGTTTCCATTCTTTTTCTAGTTCATAAATGTTTGAACTAATATAACTTGGTAGAAAGATCACCAAACAACACAAGCACAAGCATACGAATCATGCGATTCCGAATGTTTCTCAAATTCTCAATAACACAACCTTTCTTTTTGATTCGTTTGATTTGGCTAGGCTATGGTTTGGGAACCGTTGGTTTCCATTCTTTTTCTAGTCCAAAAATGTTTGAACTAATAGAACTTGGTAGAAAGATCACCAAACAGCGCAAACACAAGCATACTAATCATGCGATTCCGAATGTTTCTCAAATTCTCAATAACACAACCCTTCTTATTGATTCGATTGATTTGCCTAGGCTATCGTTTGGGAAACGTTGGTTTCCATTCTTTTTCTGGTCCATAAATGTTTGACCTAATAGAACTTGAAAGAAAGATCACCAAACAACACAAACACAAGCATACGAATCATGCGATTCCGAATGTTTCTCAAATTCTCAATAACACAACCTTTCTTTTTGATTCGTTTGATTTGCCTAGGCTATGGTTTGGGAACCGTTGGTTTCCATTCTTTTTCTAGTCCAAAAATCTTCAAACTAATAGAACTTCGTAGAAAGATCACCAAACAACACAAACACAAGCATACGAATCATGCGATTCCGAATGTTTCTCAAATTCTCAATAACACAACCTTTCTTTTTGATTCGTTTGATTTGCCTAGGCTATGGTTTGGGAACCGTTGGTTTCCATTCTTTTTCTAGTCCAAAAATCTTCGAACTAATAGAGCTTCGTAGAAAGATCACCAAACAACACAAACACAAGCATACGAATTATGCGATTCCGAATGTTTCTCAAATTCTCAATAACACAACCTTTCTTTTTGATTCGTTTGATTTGCCTAGGCTATTGTTTTGGAACTGTTGGTTTCCATTCTTTTTCTAGTCCAAAAATCTTTGACCTAATAGAACTTCATAGAAAGATCACCAAACAACACAAACACAAGGATACGAATCATGCGATTCCGAATGTTTCTCAAGGTCTCAATAACACAACCTTTCTTATTGATTGGTTTGATTTGCCTAGGCTATGGTTTGGGAACCGTTGGGTTCCATTCTTTTTCTAGTCCATAAATATTTGAACTAATAGAACATGATTGAAAGATCACCACACAACACAAGCACAAGCATACGAATCATGCGATTCCGAATGTTTCTCAAATTCTCAATAACACAACCTTTCTTATTGATTTGTTTGATTTGCCTAGGCTATGGATTGGGAACCGTTGGTTTCTATTCTTTTTCTAGTCCATAAATGTTTGAACTAATAGAACTTGATAGAAAGATCACGAAACAACACAAACACAAGCATACGAATCATGGGATTCCGAATGTTTCTCAAATTCTCAATAACACAACCTTTCTTATTGATTCGTTTGAATTGCCTAGGCTATGGTTTGGGAACCGTTGGTTTCCATTCTTTTTCTAGTCCAAAAATGTTTGAACTAACAGAACTTCGTAGAAAGATCACCAAACAACACAAACACAAGCATAAGAATCATGCGATTCCGAATGTTTCTCAAACTCTCAATAACACAACCTTTCTTATTGATTCGTTTGATTTGCCTAGGCTCTGGTTTGGGAACCGTTGGTTTCCATTCTTTTCTAATCCATAAATGTTTGAACTAATAGAACTTGGTAGAGAGATCACCAAACAGGACAAACACAAGCATACGAATCATGCGATTCCGAATGTTACTCAAATTCTCAATAACACAACCTTTCTTATTGATTCGTTTGATTTGCCTAGGCTATCGTTTGGGAACCGTTGGTTTCCATTCTTTTTCTAGTCCATAAATGTTTGACCTAATAGAACTTGATAGAAAGATCACCAAACAACACAAACACAAGCATAGGAATCATGCGATTCCGAATGTTTCTCAAATTCTCAATAAAACAACCTTTCTTTTTGATTCGTTTGATTTGCCTAGGCTATGGTTTGGGA
This sequence comes from Polygonum maritimum, assembly GCA_963924305.1. Taxonomy (NCBI): domain Eukaryota; kingdom Viridiplantae; phylum Streptophyta; class Magnoliopsida; order Caryophyllales; family Polygonaceae; genus Polygonum; species Polygonum maritimum. Next base: position 21,570,727 of record OZ002730.1, on the reverse strand, counting down.
ACCGTTGGTTTCCATTCTTTTTCTAGTCCAAAAATCTTTGAACTAATAGAACTTGGTAGAAAGATCACCAAACAATACAAACACAAGCATACGGATCATGCAATTCCGAATGTTTCTCAAATTCTCAATAACACAACCTTTCTTATTGATTCGTTTGATTTGCCTAGGCTATGGTTTGGGAACCGTTGGTTTCCATTCTTTTTCTAGTCCATAAATGTTTGAACAAATAGAACTTGGTAGAAAGATCACGAAACAACACAAACACAAGCATACGAATCATGCGATTCCGAATGTTTCTCAAATTCTTAATAACACAACCTTTCTTATTGATTCGTTTGATTTGCCTATGCTATGGTTTGGGAGCCGTTGGTTTCCTTTCTTTTTCTAGTCCATAAATGTTTGAACTAATAGAACTTGGTAGAAAGATCACCAAACAGCACAAACACAAGCATACGAATCATGCGATTCGGAATGTTTCTCAAATTCTCAATAACACAACCTTTCTTATTGATTGGTTTGATTTGCCTAGGCTATGGTTCGGCAACCGTTGGTTTCCATTCTTTTCTAGTCCATAAATGTTTGAACTAATAGAACTTGGTAGAAAGATCACCAAACAGCACAAACACAAGCATACGAATCATGCGATTCCGAATGTTTCTCAAATTCTCAATAACACAACCTTTCTTATTGATTCGTTTGATTTGCCTAGGCTATCGTTTGGGAACCGTTGGTTTCCATTCTTTTTCTAGTCCATAAATGTTTGACCTAATAGAACTTGATACAAAAATCACCAAACAACACAAGCACAAGCATACGAATCATGCGATTCCGAATGTTTCTCAAATTCTCAATAACACAACCTTTCTTTTTGATTCGTTTGATTTGCCTAGGCTATGGTTTGGGAACCGTTGGTTTCCATTCTTTTTCTAGTCCAAAAATCTTTGAACTAATAGAACTTGGTAGAAAGATCACCAAGCAACACAAACACAAGCATACGAATCATGCGATTCCAAATGTTTCTCAAATTCTCAATAACACATCCTTTCTTATTGATTCGTTTGATTTGCCTAGGCTATCGTTTGGGAACCGTTGGTTTCCATTCTTTTTCTAGTTCATAAATGTTTGAACTAATATAACTTGGTAGAACGATCACCAAACAACACAAGCACAAGCATACGAATCATGCGATTCCGAATGTTTCTCAAATTCTCAATAACACAACCTTTCTTTTTGATTCGTTTGATTTGGCTAGGCTATGGTTTGGGAACCGGTGGTTTCCATTCTTTTTCTAGTCCAAAAATCTTTGAACTAATAGAACTTGGTAGAAAGATCACCAAACAACATAAGCACAAGCATACGAATCATCCGATTCTGAATGTTTCTCAAATTCTCAATAACCCAACCTTTCTTATTGATTCGTTTGATTTGCCTAGGCTATCGTTTGGGAACCGTTGGTTTCCATTCTTTTTCTAGTCCATAAATGTTTGACCTAATAAACTTGATAGAATGATCACGAAACAACACAAAAACAAGCATAGGAATCATGCGATTCCGAATGTTTCTCAAATTCTCAATAAAACAACCTTTCTTTTTGATTCGTTTGATTTGCCTAGGCTATGGTTTGGGAACCGTTGGTTTCCATTCTTTTTCTAGTCCAAAAATCTTTGAACTAATAGAACTTGTTAGAAAGATCACCAAGCAACACAAACACAAGCATACGAATCATGCGATTCCGAATGTTTCTCAAATTCTCAATAACACATCCTTTCTTATGGATTCGTTTGATTTGCCTAGGCTATCGTTTGGGAACCGTTGGTTTCCATTCTTTTTCTAGTCCCTAAATGTTTGAACTAATATAACTTGGTAGAAAGATCACCAAACAGCACAAACACAAGCATACAAATCATGCGATTCCGAATGTTTCTCAAATTCTCAATAACACAACCTTTCTTATTGATTGGTTTGATTTTCCTAGGCTATGGTTTGGGAACCGTTGGTTTCCATTCTTTTTCTAGTCCATAAATGCTTGACCTAATAGAACTTGATACAAAAATCACCAAACAACACAAGCACAAGCATACGAATCATGCGATTCCGAATGTTTCTCAAATTCTCAATAACACAACCTTTCTTTTTGATTCGTTTGATTTGCCTAGGCTATGCTTTGGGAACCGTTGGTTTCCATTCTTTTTCTAGTCCAAAAATCTTTGAACTAGTACAACTTGGTAGAAAGATCACCAAGCAACACAAACACAAGCATACGAATCATGCGATTCCGAATGTTTCTCAAATTCTCAATAACACATCCTTTCTTATTGATTCGTTTGATTTGCCTAGGCTATCGTTTGGGAACCGTTGGTTTCCATTCTTTTTCTAGTTCATAAATGTTTGAACTAATATAACTTGGTAGAAAGATCACCAAACAGCACAAACACAAGCATACGAATCATGCGATTCCGTATGTTTCTCAAATTCTCAATAACACAACCTTTCTTATTGATTGGTTTGATTTTCCTAGGCTGTGGTTTGGGAACCGTTGGTTTCCATTCTTTTTCTAGTCCATAAATGTTTGACCTAATAGAACTTGATACAAAAATCACCAAACAACACAAGCACAAGCATACGAATCATGCGATTCCGAATGTTTCTCAAATTCTCAATAACACAACCTTTCTTTTTGATTCGTTTGATTTGCCTAGGCTATGGTTTGGGAACCGTTGGTTTCCATTCTTTTTCTAGTCCAAAAATCTTTGAACCAATACAACTTGGTAGAAAGATCACCAAGCAACACAAACACAAGCATACGAATCATGCGATTCCTAATGTTTCTCAAATTCTCAATAACACAACCTTTCTTTTTGATTCGTTTGATTTGCCTAGGCTATTGTTTTGGAACTGTTGGTTTCCATTCTTTTTCTAGTCCAAAAATCTTTGAACTAATAGAACTTTGTAGAAAGATCACCAAACAACACAAACACGAGGATACGAATCATGCGATTCCGAATGTTTCTCAAAGTCTCAATAACACAACCTTTCTTATTGATTGGTTTGATTTGCCTAGGCTATGGTTTGGGAACCATTGGGTTCCATTCTTTTTCTAGTCCATAAATGTTTGAACTAATAGAAATTGGTAGAAAGATCACGAAACAACACAAACACAAGCATACGAATCATGGGATTCCGAATGTTTCTCAAATTCTCAATAACACAACCTTTCTTATTGATTCGTTTGAATTGCCTAGGCTATGGTTTGGGAACCGTTGGTTTCCATTCTTTTTCTAGTCCAAAAATCTTTGAACCAATAGAACTTGGTAGAAAGATCACCAAGCAACACAAACACAAGCATACGAATCATGCGATTCCTAATGTTTCTCAAATTCTCAATAACACATCCTTTCTTATTGATTCGTTTGATTTGCCAAGGCTATCGTTTGGGAACCGTTGGTTTCCATTCTTTTTCTAGTCCAAAAATCTTTGAACTAATGGAACATGATAGAATGATCACCAAACAACACAAACATAAGCATACGAATCATGCGTTTCCGAATGTTTCTCAAATTCTCAATAACACAACCTTTCTTTTTGATTCGTTTGATTTGCCTAGGCTATGGTTTGGGAACCGTTGGTTTCCATTCTTTTCTAGTCCAAAAATCTTCGAACTAATAAAACTTCGTAGAAAGATCACCAAACAACACAAACACAAGCATACGAATCATGCGATTCCGAATGTTTCTCAAATTCTCAATAACACAACCTTTCTTATTGATTGGTTTGATTTTCCTAGGCTATGGTTTGGGAACCGTTGGTTTCCATTTTTTTTCTAGTCCATAAATGTTTGACCTAATAGAACTTGATACGAAAATCACCAAACAACACAAGCACAAGCATACGAATCATGCGATTCCGAATGTTTCTCAAATTCTCAATAACACAACCTTTCTTATTGATTCGTTTGATTTGCCTAGGGTATGGTTTGGGAACCGTTGGTTTCCATTCTTTTTCTAGTCCAAAAATCTTTGAACTAATAGAACTTCGTAGAAAGATCACCAAACAACACAAACACAAGCATACGAATCATGCGATTCCGAATGTTTCTCAAATTCTCAATAACACAACCTTTCTTATTGATTCGTTTGATTTGCCTAGGGTATGGTTTGGGAACCGTTGGTTTCCATTCTTTTTCTAGTCCAAAAATCTTTGAACTAATGGAACATGATAGAATGATCACCAAACAACACAAACATAAGCATACGAATCATGCGTTTCCGAATGTTTCTCAAATTCTCAATAACACAACCTTTCTTTTTGATTCGTTTGATTTGCCTAGGCTATGGTTTGGGAACCGTTGGTTTCCATTCTTTTCTAGTCCAAAAATCTTCGAACTAATAAAACTTCGTAGAAAGATCACCAAACAACACAAACACAAGCATACGAATCATGCGATTCCGAATGTTTCTCAAATTCTCAATAACACAACCTTTCTTATTGATTGGTTTGATTTTCCTAGGCTATGGTTTGGGAACCGTTGGTTTCCATTCTTTTTCTAGTCCATAAATGTTTGACCTAATAGAATTTGATACGAAAATCACCAAACAACACAAGCACAAGCATACGAATCATGCGATTCCGAATGTTTCTCAAATTCTCAATAACACAACCTTTCTTTTTGATTCGTTTGATTTGCCTAGGCTATGGTTTGGGAACCGTTGGTTTCCATTCTTCTTCTAGTCCAAAAATCTTTGAACTAATAGAACTTCGTAGAAAGATCACCAAACAACACAAACACAAGCATACGAATCATGCGATTCCGAATGTTTCTCAAATTCTCAATAACACAACCTTTCTTATTGATTCGTTTGATTTGCCTAGGCTATGGTTTGGAAACCGTTGGTTTCCATTCTTTTTCTAATCCAAAAATCTTCGAACTAATAGACCTTCGTAGAAAGATCACCAAACTCTGTGTAAATATCCTCTATTAGTTTAAACTTAGTTCATAATAGGGGACCACCGACGAATCCGGCAACACCCTAAACACAACCACGGGCTTACCAACGGATAACCGGGAACATCCACAAGGGACTTACCAACGGTAAATTCGGCTAAACCAATCCTATACCCAGAACTGAGTTTAAATAATAATGGATTATGTTACTTAGATTGAACAAGATGATGAATAGTAGAGATTTATCAAGAACGTGGCTCTGATACCAATTCTTAACCCAGGAATTAACAGTAAAGAAGTTGAAATGAATTAGTGAGATAGTAAGAACATACTTGTTATTGATGGTAAAATATTGTTAATATAACCGCCGGTTGCTGGTACAGATTGCAAGTTACTAACTTGCTTACAGTTTGGTAGAGCGTCGTCTTACCAAAGAAAATAAAAGTGTTTGTAGAAATTTGAGAGATTACAAAGATAGTAGAGAGTTTCTGAGATAGTCTTGAGCTTCTTCAAATTTGCCGTGTCCCTCCTTGTCTTTGAAGGCTTGTTTATATAGAAAAGCTGGTCTTGTATTACTGTTTGTGCCGTACAACTGTTTAGGTACTGTACTTCTTTGCTGAGTCATTTGTCTTCTATCTTGAGTGCTGTCTTGTCGCTTTGTAGATGCTGAGTCATTTTTCGTGGTGATGTCTTGTCTATCTTGTGGTATTGTTTTCCAACCTTTCTTATTGATTGGTTTGATTTGCCTACGCTATGGTTTGGGAACCGTTGGTTTCCATTCTTTTTCTCATAAACAAATCCTTGAACTAATAGAACTTGATAGAAAAATCACGAAACAACTCAAACACAAGCATACGAATCATGCGATTTCGAATGTTTCTCAAATTCTCAATAACACAACCTTTCGTATTGATTGGTTTGATTTGCCTAAGCTATGCTTTGGGAACCGTTGATTTCCATTCTTTTTCTCGTAAACAAATCTTTGAACTAATAGAACTTGATGAAAAGATCACCAAACAACACAAACACAAGCATACGAATCATGCGATTTCGAATGTTTCTCAAATTCTCAATAACACAACCTTTCTTATTGATTGGTTTCATTTGCCTACGCTATGGTTTGGGAACCGTTGGTTTCCATTCTTTTTCTAGTCCATAAATCTTTGAACTAATAGAACTTGATAGAAAGATCACCAAACAACACAAACACAAGCATACGAATCATGCGATTCCGAATGTTTCTCAAATTCTCAATAATACAACCTTTCTTATTGATTGGTTTGATTTGCCTAGGCTATGGTTTGGGAACCGTTTGTTTCCATTCTTTTTGTAGTCCATAAATCTTTGAACTATCAAAACTTGATAGAAAGAATACCAAAAAACACAAACACAAGCATACGATTCATGCGATTCCGAATGTTTCTCAAATTCTCAATAACACAACCTTTCTTATTCATTGGTTTGATTTGCCTAGGCTATGGTTTGGGAACCGTTGGTTTCCATTCTTTTTCTCGTCCAAAAATCTTTGAACTAATTGAACTTGATAGGAAGATCACCAAACAACACAAACACAAGCATACGAATCATGCGATTCCGAATGTTTCTCAAATTCTCAATAACACAACCTTTCTTATTGATTCGTTTGATTTGCCTAGGCTATGGTTTGGCAAGTGTTGGTTTCCATTCTTTTTCTAGTCCATAAATCTTTGAACAAATAGAACTTGATAGAAAGAGCACCAATCAACACAAACACAAGCATACGAATCATGCGATTTCGAATGTTTCTCAAATTCTCAGTAATAAAACCTTTCTTATTCATTGGTTTGATTTGCCTTGGCTATGGTTTGGGAACCGTTGTTTTCCATTCTTTTTCTGGTCAAAAAATCTTTGAACTAATAGCACTTGATAGAAAGATCACCAAACAACACAAACACAAGCATACGAATCATGCGATTTCGAATGTTTCTCAAATTCTCAATAACACAACCTTTCTTATTGATTGGTTTGATTTGCCTAGGCTATGGTTTAGGAACCGTTGGTGTCCATTCTTTTTCTAGTCCAAAAATATTTGAACTAATAGAACTTGATAGAAAGATCACTAAACAACACAAACACAAGCATACGAATCATGCGATTTCGAATGTTTCTCAAATTCTCAATAACACAACCTTTCTTATTGATTCGTTTGATTTGCCTAGGTTATGGTTTGGGAACCGTTGGTTTCCATTCTTTTTCTAATCCAAAAATCTTCGAACTAATAGACCTTCGTAGAAAGATCACCAAACAACACAAACACAAGCATACGAATCATGCGATTCCGAATGTTTCTCAAATTCTCAATAACACAACCTTTCTTTTTGATTCGTTTGATTTGCCTAGGCTATGGTTTGGGAACCGTTGGTTTCCATTCTTTTCTAGTCCAAAAATCTTCGAACTAATAGAACTTCGTAGAAAGATCACCAAACAACACAAACACAAGCATACGAATCATGCGATTCCGAATGTTTCTCAAATTCTCAATAACACAACCTTTCTTATTGATTCGTTTGATTTGCCTAGGCTATGGTTTGGAAACCGTTGGTTTCCATTCTTTTTCTAATCCAAAAATCTTCGAACTAATAGACCTTCGTAGAAAGATCACCAAACTCTGTGTAAATATCCTCTATTAGTTTAAACTTAGTTCATAATAGGGGACCACCGACGAATCCGGGAACACCCTAAACACAACCACGGGCTTACCAACGGATAACCGGGAACATCCACAAGGGACTTACCAACGGTAAATTCGGCTAAACCAATCCTATACCCAGAACTGAGTTTAAATAATAATGGATTATGTTACTTAGATTGAACAAGATGATGAATAGTAGAGATTTATCAAGAACGTGGCTCTGATACCAATTCTTAACCCAGGAATTAACAGTAAAGAAGTTGAAATGAATTAGAGAGATAGTAAGAACATACTTGTTATTGATGGTAAAATATTGTTAATATAACCGCCGGTTGCTGGTACAGATTGCAAGTTACTAACTTGCTTACAGTTTGGTAGAGCTTCGTCTTACCAAAGAAAATAAAAGTGTTTGTAGAAATTTGAGAGATTACAAAGATAGTAGAGAGTTTCTGAGATAGTCTTGAGCTTCTTCAAATTTGCCGTGTCCCTCCTTGTCTTTGAAGGCTTGTTTATATAGAAAAGCTGGTCTTGTATTACTGTTTGTGCCGTACAACTGTTTAGGTACTGTACTTCTTTTCTGAGTCATTTGTCTTCTATCTTGAGTGCTGTCTTGTCGCTTTGTAGATGCTGAGTCATTTTTCGTGGTGATGTCTTGTCTATCTTGTGGTATTGTTTTCCAACCTTTCTTATTGATTGGTTTGATTTGCCTACGCTATGGTTTGGGAACCGTTGGTTTCCATTCTTTTTCTCATAAACAAATCCTTGAACTAATAGAACTTGATAGAAAAATCACGAAACAACTCAAACACAAGCATACGAATCATGCGATTTCGAATGTTTCTCAAATTCTCAATAACACAACCTTTCGTATTGATTGGTTTGATTTGCCTAAGCTATGCTTTGGGAACCGTTGATTTCCATTCTTTTTCTCGTAAACAAATCTTTGAACTAATAGAACTTGATGAAAAGATCACCAAACAACACAAACACAAGCATACGAATCATGCGATTTCGAATGTTTCTCAAATTCTCAATAACACAACCTTTCTTATTGATTGGTTTCATTTGCCTACGCTATGGTTTGGGAACCGTTGGTTTCCATTCTTTTTCTAGTCCATAAATCTTTGAACTAATAGAACTTGATAGAAAGATCACCAAACAACACAAACACAAGCATACGAATCATGCGATTCCGAATGTTTCTCAAATTCTCAATAATACAACCTTTCTTATTGATTGGTTTGATTTGCCTAGGCTATGGTTTGGGAACCGTTTGATTCCATTCTTTTTGTAGTCCATAAATCTTTGAACTATCAAAACTTGATAGAAAGAATACCAAAAAACACAAACACAAGCATACGATTCATGCGATTCCGAATGTTTCTCAAATTCTCAATAACACAACCTTTCTTATTCATTGGTTTGATTTGCCTAGGCTATGGTTTGGGAACCGTTGGTTTCCATTCTTTTTCTCGTCCAAAAATCTTTGAACTAATTGAACTTGATAGGAAGATCACCAAACAACACAAACACAAGCATACGAATCATGCGATTCCGAATATTTCTCAAATTCTCAATAACACAACCTTTCTTATTGATTCGTTTGATTTGCCTAGGCTATGGTTTGGCAAGTGTTGGTTTCCATTCTTTTTCTAGTCCATAAATCTTTGAACAAATAGAACTTGATAGAAAGATCACCAATCAACACAAACACAAGCATACGAATCATGCGATTTCGAATGTTTCTCAAATTCTCAGTAATAAAACCTTTCTTATTCATTGGTTTGATTTGCCTTGGCTATGGTTTGGGAACCGTTGTTTTCCATTCTTTTTCTGGTCAAAAAATCTTTGAACTAATAGCACTTGATAGAAAGATCACCAAACAACACAAACACAAGCATACGAATCATGCGATTTCGAATGTTTCTCAAATTCTCAATAACACAACCTTTCTTATTGATTGGTTTGATTTGCCTAGGCTATGGTTTAGGAACCGTTGGTGTCCATTCTTTTTCTAGTCCAAAAATATTTGAACTAATAGAACTTGATAGAAAGATCACTAAACAACACAAACACAAGCATACGAATCATGCGATTTCGAATGTTTCTCAAATTCTCAATAACACAACCTTTCTTATTGATTCGTTTGATTTGCCTAGGTTATGGTTTGGGAACCGTTGGTTTCCATTCTTTTTCTTATCCAAAAATCTTCGAACTAATAGACCTTCGTAGAAAGATCACCAAACAACACAAACACAAGCATACGAATCATGCGATTCCGAATGTTTCTCAAATTCTCAATAACACAACCTTTCTTTTTGATTCGTTTGATTTGCCTAGGCTATGGTTTGGGAACCGTTGGTTTCCATTCTTTTCTAGTCCAAAAATCTTCGAACTAATAGAACTTCGTAGAAAGATCACCAAACAACACAAAACAAGCATACGAATCATGCGATTCCGAATGTTTCTCAAATTCTCAATAACACAACCTTTCTTTTTGATTCGTTTGATTTGCCTAGGCTATTGTTTCGGAACTGTTGGTTTCTATTCTTTTCTAGTCCAAAAATCTTCGAACTAATAGAACTTCGTAGAAAGATCACCAAGCAACACAAACACAAGCATACGAATCATGCGATTCCTAATGTTTCTCAAATTCTCAATAACACATCCTTTCTTATTGATTCGTTTGATTTGCCTAGGCTATCGTTTGGGAACCGTTGGTTTCCATTCTTTTTCTAGTCCATAAATGTTTGAACTAATATAACTTGGTAGAAAGATCACCAAACAGCACAAACACAAGCATACGAATCATGCGATTCCGAATGTTTCTCAAATTCTCAATAACACAACCTTTCTTTTTTGATTCGTTTGATTTGCCTAGGCTATGGTTTGGGAACCGTTGGTTTCCATTCTTTTTCTAGTCCATAAATCTTTGAGCTAATAGAACTTGATAGAAAGATCACCAAACAACACCAACACAAGCATACGAATCATGCGATTTCGAATGTTTCTCAAATTCTCAATAACACAACCTTTTTGTTGATTGGTTTGATTTGCCTAGGCTATGGTTTGGGAACCGTTGGTTTCCATTCTTTTTCTCGTAAACTAATATTTGAACTAATAGAACTTGATAGAAAGTTCACCGAACAACACCAACACAAGCATGCGAATCATGCGATTCCGAATGTTTCTCAAATTCTCAATAACACAGCCTTTCTTATTGATTGGTTTGACTTTCCTAGGCTAAGGTTTGGGAACCGTTGGTTTCCATTCTTTTTCTCGTCCAAAAGTCTTTGAACTACTAGAACATGATAGAAAGATCACCAAACAACACCAACACAAGCATACGAATCATGCGATTCCGAATGTTTCTCAAATTCACAATAACACAACCTTTCTTATTGATCGGTTTGATTTGCCTAGGGTATGGTTTGGGAACCGTTGGTTTCAATTCTTTTTCTCGTCCAAAAATCTTTGAATTAATAGAACTTGATGGAAAGATTACCAAACAACACAAACACAAGCATACGAATCATGCGATTCCGAATGTTTCTCAAACTCTCAATAACACAACCTTTGTTATTGATTGGTTTGATTTGCCTACGCTATGGTTTGGGAACCGTTCGTTTCCATTCTTTTTCTATTCCATAAATCTTTGAACTAATAGAACTTGATAGAAAGATCGCCAAACAACACCAACACAAGCATACGAATCATGCGATTCCGAATGTTTCTCAAATTCTCAATAACACAACCTTTCTTATTGATTGGTTTCATTTGCCAAGGCTATGGTTTGGGAACCGTTGGTTTCCATTCTTTTTCTCGTCCAAAAATCTTTGAACTAATTGAACTTGATAGAAAGATCACCAAACAACACAAACACAAGCATACGAATCATGCGATTTCGAATGTTTCTCAAATTCTCAATAGTACAACCATTCTTATTGATAGGTTTGATTTGCCTAGGCTATGGTTTGGCAAGTGATACGGGGTTAGCCGTGTGGATGCCCGATCTTCGACGTTCACGACTCAACAAGGAAAACACAAGGAAACAATGGTTAGAATTGAATGGAACGAAACTGGAAATGATGAACTCGACTCAACAAGAGGAAAAACGACACAACAAAGAAGCAAACTGAAATGAAGAAACGAAAAGGGAAATTGATAGAAATGACGAGAAGGATAACCCTTCGAGACAACTATTAAACCCCTGGTATGTATTTCAACCAGAATCCTAATAGAATGGACGAAGAACCAACCTTGTACAATCCTACACAACAAGGCGACACCTTGAAGCACAGGAAGGGGGCTCGTGATCGTTGATAAGCACCAAGCTTCGTAGAGGATTGACACAAATCAAACAAACCAAGCTGCGATTCACACACTCAATGAAGCAAAGCTTCAAACTCTCTCTTTTCAAGAGAAAAACGATTTCTATCTTCTGAATTGTCTAAGTGTTCCAAACCATCAAAACAATACTTATATGTCTCACTTCTGGAAATAAAAGAAATAATTAAAAAGGTCTAATTAATTCTAAGATAAATAGGCCCAAAACAGCATAATAGGCCCAAAATGAAACAAACACTCTTGGGTGCCTAAAATAGGCGTCGGTGCCCAAACGAGGCACACTCGCAGCGCCGGTGCCCAAACGAGGCACACCCGCAGCGCCGGTGCCCAATCGCGGCACTCATGCGACGTCGCTTGTGCCTTGGCTCTCTTCATGGGTGGCGCCCACACTTGCTAGGCACACAGCCTTGGCACATGGCTCCATGCTCGCTCTCGCCTCCTTAGCACAAATGAAACACACAAAGGCATGCATTCCACTTTGTAGCTTCTTAGCTCGGGATCTAGTGATTGGCCCCTCAAAGAGTGTTGGGGCGCTTGGAGGAGGCTGACTGGATGATCCTTCATCAACCTCCCCTTCTTGGAAAGGATTCGACCCCGAATCCAAGTCTTCATCAAGAGCAAGGTATGGCGTGAGATCAGCGACGTTGAAAGTTGCGCTTACACCATAATCACCGGGCAGCTCCAGCTTGTATGCATTGTCCCCGATCCTCTTAAGCACCTTGAAAGGTCCATCTCCTCGAGGGGACAGCTTGTTCTTCCTTTGCTCCGGGAATCTCTCTTTCCTCAAATGAACCCACACCAAGTCTCCGGGCTGGAAAACAACGTGGCGCCTCCCATAGTTCGCTCTCCTTGCATTGTACTCGGCCTTTTGCTCCAACTTCAGTTTGGTGCGAGCATGCAATTCCCTAATAAACTCCACATGTTTTCCTGCGTCAAAGTGCTCATTTTCCCTCATTGGCAATGGGGTAAGATCTAGTGGGGTGAGAGGGTTAGTACCATAAACACATTCAAATGGAGTCAATTTAGTAGAAGAATGAACAATCCTGTTATATGCAAACTCCACATGAGGTAAGGCCTCTTCCCACATCTTCAAGTTCTTCCTAATTATGGCCCTAAGAATCGTAGCTAGTGTCCTATTGGTGACCTCGGTTTGCCCATCAGTTTGAGGGTGACTAGAGGTAGAAAACAGCAACTTAGTTCCTAGTTTACTCCATAAGGTTCTCCAAAAGTGGCTAAGGAACTTAGTATCTCGGTCACTAACTATGGTTTTAGGAACCCCATGCAATCTGACTATCTCCCTAAAGAATAATCCAGCCACATTAGTAGCATCGTCGGTCTTATGACATGCTATAAAATGTGCCATCTTACTAAACCTATCCACTACAACCATGATTGAATCCCTCCCCTTCTTAGTCCTAGGCAACCCAACTATAAAGTCCATAGAAAGGTCCTCCCAAGGGGCTGTAGGCGTGGGCAATGGTGTGTAAAGTCCATGTGGCATAAGTCTAGATTTAGCCCTAAGACAGTCCATGCATCTTTTAACTACATTCTCAACATCCCTAAGCATGTGTGGCCAATAGAAATGAGTCCTAAGAGTGTGATAAGTTTTGTCCCTCCCAAAATGCCCCATTAGGCCGCCCCTATGGGCTTCCTCAACAAGCAGCAAACGCAATGAACAACGAGGTATGCAAACTTTATCAACTAGAAAAAGAAAGCCATCATGCAAATAGTATTTCTCAACACAATTCTTTTCAAGACAAGCCTTAAACGCATCACCAAAATCAAGATCAGTTTCATATAACTCACGAATATAAGTAAATCCTAATACTCTAGAGTCTAATGAAACAAGCAAAGTGTGGCGTCTAGACAAGGCATCAGCTACAACATTATCTTTTCCTCTTTTAAACTTAATCACATAAGGGAATGTTTCAATGAATTCCATCCATCTACCATGCCTCCTATCCATTTTATCTTGACTTTTAAAGTGTTTCAAGGATTCATGGTCAGTTTTAAGCACAAATTCCCTAGGCCAAAGATAATGCTGCCATGTTTTAAGCACTCGATACAAAGCATACAACTCTTTATCATAGGTCGAGTAGTTTAAACATGCACCTTTTAATTTCTCAGAAAAGAAGGCGATAGGTTTACCTTCTTGCATAAGCACGCCCCCTATGCCGACTCCACTTGCATCACACTCCACCTCAAACGGTCGTGTGAAGTCAGGCAACACCAATAGCGGGGCTTGCGTCAACTTCAGCTTGAGAGTCTCGAAGGCTCTCTCCTGGGCACGCCCCCACTTGAACTCACTTCTCTTCTTTGTAATTTCTGTCAATGGGGCTGCAATGGTGCTAAAATCCTTGACAAACCTCCTATAGAAGCTCGCCAGCCCATGGAAACTCCGCACCTGGCCAATAGTAGTTGGCGTGGGCCACTCGTTTATGGCCTTGATCTTGGCCTCATCCACTTGCAATCCCTGCGAGCTAACCACAAAACCAAGAAAGGTAACAGTAGTAGTACATAACTCACACTTTTTCAAATTCGCAAACAAGTGTTCAAGACGCAAGGTATTAAGCACATCTCTCAAATGACACTCATGCTCCTCTAGGGACTGACTATACACTAATATGTCATCAAAATAGACCACTACAAATTTCCCTATATAATGTCGCAATACATGGTTCATGAGACGCATGAATGTACTAGGGGCGTTCGTGAGCCCGAATGGCATAACGAGCCATTCATAGAGACCAAACTTGGTCTTGAAGGCTGTTTTCCACTCGTCCCCCTCCCTCATACGAATCTGGTGGTATCCACTTTTTAAATCAATTTTTGAGAAAATGGTGGATCCATGCAGTTCGTCTAGCATATCATCAAGACGAGGAATGGGGTGCCTATACTTTACCGTGATGTTATTAATGGCCCTGCAATCGACACACATTCTCCATGTGTTGTCTTTCTTGGGTACTAATAACACCGGTACAGCACAAGGGCTCATACTCTCCCTAATGTATCCCTTATCCAAGAGCTCTTGGACTTGGGATTGGACCTCTTGGGTCTCTTGGGGGTTCATACGGTAAGCTGGCCTGTTTGGCAAAGACGCCCCAGGAATGAGATCAATTTGATGCTCGATTCCTCTAATTGGGGGTAGGCCAGCCGGTATCTCGTCGGGGAATACGTCCTTGTACTCCTCGATGAGCCCCAAAATGCGTGGGGGCAGTGAAGCTCGAAGCTCTTCACTTAACAAGCTCAGCTCCTTGCATAAGAGCATAAGCGTTGTTTCCCCATCCAAAAACTCGTCTTCCAGCTCCCTCTTGGAAGCCAAAAGAGCGGAGGGAGGTGTAGGGCTGAGAGGTTGGCTCGTCTTACCCCGAGCTTTCTCTTCCTTCCCATTCTCTCCCTCAAGGTCAGAACATACCTTCTTACCTTGACGCTTCCGATCCCACTCCTCCGAGACCTGCGTAGGCGTCATGGGCTTAAGGACTATGGTCTGGCCGTTGTGGGTGAAGGTGTTTCGGTTGGTGAATCCATCGTGCACAACCTTCCTGTCGTATTGCCATGGACGACCTAATAGAATATGACAAGCCTGCATAGGTACTACATCACAAAGAACATTATCCTCATAACGTCCTAGTTTAATAGAAACCTTTACTTGCCTTTGCACTTTCAATTCACCACAGTCATTCATCCAATGCAACTTATAGGGTCTAGGGTGATGAGTCATAGGTAATTGCAGTTTGTTAACCATCTCTAAGCTAGCAATGTTACAACAACTACCACTATCTATGATCATGTTACAAACCTTCCCTTTAATCAAGCACCTAGTATGAAACAAGTTCTCTCTTTGATTATCATCGCATGCTTGTGGTTTAATATGCAATGTCCTCCTAGCAATAAGAGATTCACCAGATTCATACTCAATTTCATCTTCAACATTATCATTTTCATGCAAATCATCATTAGGCTCGTTTTCATGCTCACTTTCAGATTCATATTCACCTAAATGATTGATTAAAAGTGTTTTCTTGTTAGGGCAATCTCTTGCATAATGTCCTCTACCCTGGCACTTAAAGCACACAATATCTCTAGTCCTAGACGAAGAGTTAGAGGTAGGATTACTCCCCTTTGGAGCTGCTGAAACCCCACTAGAATTGCCCTTGTTGTATGGTGAAGGCGTGGAGCTTGTGGGCTGTTTGGCTCGTCCAGCTTGGTCTCCTTGACCGCCGGCTGCATTGCTCCTCTCCTTTTGGTGCGAGGCCTCCTTCCCATACGATCCGCCTTGCTGGCCACGGCTCCCCCTCCATGATTGGGGCTGAGTGTTCGCGTTCCTTCCTCCCGAGTACCTAGACTTGAATTTCCTTTCTACTTTCAAAGCTAGATGGAAAAGGTCAGTCATAGTAGTGTAGGGATATAAATCAATCTCATTTGCCAAATAAGGATGCAAGATACGAAGATACCTGGCCATGGTGGTCTCTTCATCCTCAACCACATCAGCCCTTACCATCGCCACTTGCATGGCATTGTAGCACTCCTCGGCACTCATGGAACCTTGTTTCAAATTTTCCAGCCGCTGTCTTAGCTCCCGGGCGTAATGTTGAGGTATGAAACGCCCTCGCATCAACGCCTTCATTTGATCCCAGCTGGCTATGGGTGCGTCCAGATTGCGCCTCCTTTCTTTCACCAAGTTATCCCACCATATGAGGGCATAACCGGAGAACTCAAGGACAGCGAGCTGCACCTTCTTGGTCTCGGCAAAGTTGTGGCAGTTCCACACTTGCTCGATCTTGGTCTCCCATTCCATATAGACATCCGGATCACACTTGCCTTCGAAAGCAGGGATCCTCACCTTTATCTTGCCAACTCCGTCTTGCTCCTGCTCACGAGGTCTCATGGGACGCCTATCTCGACCTTCTCGGCGCTCCCTACCTCCCCTTCTTGAGACGCGCTCCCAATTATCCTCCTCCTCGCCCTCATACTCATCATCATAAAGGTCCATATCACTTGGTGATCCTCTTTGGTCCTGAAATCCTTGAAAGCTATTAGCACGATTATGCTCATCCCGAAGGGGAGTGAGCTGGGAACCAAAAGGCACTCTTCTAGGAAGATTGCCCGAGGAATTACGCAATGGATTAGAGTTATGAGGCACTTCCCTGGTTTGGTTTTGGAAACCATGTTGTTGTGATGTGGACGCCAAGTTAGGGTCCGTGTTGTGGGCGTTTTGGTCCTGGCCATCGCCGGTGCCTTGTTGGTGTGCCGCTGAATCGGTGCCCAAGGCTACGCTTGGCACGGGTGGAGGCAACGCCAAGGCTCTCGTCTCCAAGGCCGTCATCCTAGAATTGAGGCGTGTGATGTTGCTGTTGAGTGAGGTCAACAACTTGAACACCTCGGGGTGGATTGGCTCAGGGCTCTTGGGTGTGTTGGTGTTATCACTACTTTCGTTAGACATTCTGCACAATCAGCAAAAACACTTTACAAGCAAACTTGTCAAGTTAGTTTAATCCAAATCAGCCTCTCAAGTGTTTCACTCGCTCTCACTCTCGGTGTGTGATCGAGCTCGTTGTTTCAATCTGCTTGAAATGATCAACAACTCAATTCAAAGATTAGTAAACAACAATTCACGAGAAGATGAAGGCTGGGGAAGAAACGTCCAAGAAAAGAAGACTCAAATGTGTTTAAGAATGGAGATGAATAGAGAAAGAGAACAAACCTCGATTAAGCTTCTCTCACCTTGATTTCCGTAACCAAGTATGAACTTGGAGTGGTTTGTTTAGGTGAGGGTAGGCTGAAAGTGTAAGGTTCGAAAGCTTCTCCAATGGGATCGTCTAACTCAAGAGATGAAGAGGGAAGATGATGATATGTCGCACACCTTAATTACACTATGCACTAGAATAAAATGCAATGATATACTATGAATGAAATAGAAGAATAAAATCTGATTTTTGATTTTCGTTTTTTTTTTTTTTTTTTTTTTTTTTTTGATTTTCTTTTCTTTTTTTTTTTAATCAGAAATAATCAGAGAATACAAATAATTTCGAAATTGAAATAAAATGCTATTCTAAGGTGCAAAATAATTTGCTAGAAATGAGGAGAGGTGGCGATTTGAGTTTGAAATGTTGGTGGCTGAAATCCCTTGATTTTAGGAGAAGGAATAGGCTGGAGGATGGTGGTTGGGCGTGGCTTTTGAATTCAAATGAGCTGAATGGGTTCTCCTTGATATTAGGAGGTGGGTGTGGGATAATGTGGCTGGGATATGGTTTGTTGTTGGTCAACCTTAAAAATAGGAATCAGCTTAGGATTAATTCAAATTTGAATTAATTAAATCAGATTTATGACTCCAATTTAATTAAAACAAATCGGCTGACTTAATCAAGGTGGTGGTCGAATTTGTGGAGGTGGTGGGCGGATTTTGTGAAGGTGGTGGGGCGTTGGTGGTTGTGGTGGCTGAGGGGACGATTTTTCTTGGCTAAAGGTGTAATTGGCTAGGCAAAACAAACCACTGCGCAAGAACAAACCGATTAGTACTTTCAAGTTCAGATTAAAGAGAGTTGATTAATCGAACCTGATCTCCGGAGGACTCTTTTTGGTATTTTGTAGACTCTTTTGATGGGAACGAAAAGAACGTCGTCAACGCAGCTCTGATACCACTTTGATACGGGGTTAGCCGTGTGGATGCCCGATCTTCGACGTTCACGACTCAACAAGGAAAACACAAGGAAACAATGGTTAGAATTGAATGGAACGAAACTGGAAATGATGAACTCGACTCAACAAGAGGAAAAACGACACAACAAAGAAGCAAACTGAAATGAAGAAACGAAAAGGGAAATTGATAGAAATGACGAGAAGGATAACCCTTCGAGACAACTATTAAACCCCTGGTATGTATTTCAACCAGAATCCTAATAGAATGGACGAAGAACCAACCTTGTACAATCCTACACAACAAGGCGACACCTTGAAGCACAGGAAGGGGGCTCGTGATCGTTGATAAGCACCAAGCTTCGTAGAGGATTGACACAAATCAAACAAACCAAGCTGCGATTCACACACTCAATGAAGCAAAGCTTCAAACTCTCTCTTTTCAAGAGAAAAACGATTTCTATCTTCTGAATTGTCTAAGTGTTCCAAACCATCAAAACAATACTTATATGTCTCACTTCTGGAAATAAAAGAAATAATTAAAAAGGTCTAATTAATTCTAAGATAAATAGGCCCAAAACAGCATAATAGGCCCAAAATGAAACAAACACTCTTGGGTGCCTAAAATAGGCGTCGGTGCCCAAACGAGGCACACTCGCAGCGCCGGTGCCCAAACGAGGCACACCCGCAGCGCCGGTGCCCAATCGCGGCACTCATGCGACGTCGCTTGTGCCTTGGCTCTCTTCATGGGTGGCGCCCACACTTGCTAGGCACACAGCCTTGGCACATGGCTCCATGCTCGCTCTCGCCTCCTTAGCACAAATGAAACACACAAAGGCATGCATTCCACTTTGTAGCTTCTTAGCTCGGGATCTAGTGATTGGCCCCTCAAAGAGTGTTGGGGCGCTTGGAGGAGGCTGACTGGATGATCCTTCATCAGCAAGTGTTTGTTTCCATTCTTTTTCTAGTCCATAAATCTTTGAACTAATAGTACTTGATAGAAAGATCACCAAACAACACAAACACAAGCATACGAATCATGCGATTCCGAATGTTTCTCAAATTCTCAGTAATACAACCTTTCTTATTCATTGGTTTGATTTGCCTTGGCTATGGTTTGGGAACCGTTGTTTTCCATTCTTTTTCTGGTCAAAATATCTATGAACAAATAGAACTTGATTGAAAGATCACCAAACAACACCAACACAAGCATACGAATCATGCGATTCCAAATGTTTCTCTAATTCTCAATAACACAACCTTTCTTATTGATTGGTTTGATTTGCCAAGGCTATGGTTTGGGAACCGTTGGTTTCCATTCTTTTTCTAGTCCATAAATCTTTGAACTAATAGAACTTGATAGAAAGATCACCAAACAACACCAACACAAGCATACGAATCATGCGATTCCGAATCTTTCTCAAATTCTCAATAATACAACCTTTCTTATTGATTGGTTTGATTTGCCTAGGCTATGGTTTGGCAAGTGTTGGTTTCCATTCTTTTTCTCGTCCAAAAATCTTTGAACTAATAGAACTTGATAGAAAGATCACCAAACAACACCCACACAAGCACACGAATCATGCGATTCCGAAAGATTCTCAAATTCTCAATAACACAACCTTTCTTATTGATTGGTTTGATTTGCCTAGGCTATGGTTTGGGAACCGTTGGTTTCCAAACTTTTTCTCGTCCAAAAATCTTCGAACTAATTGAACTTGATAGAAAGATCACCAAACAACACAAACACAAGCATACGAATCATGCGATTCCGAATATTTCTCAAATTCTCAGTAATACAACCTTTCTTATTCATTGGTTTGATTTGCCTTGGCTATGGTTTGGGAACCGTTGTTTTCCATTCTTTTTCTGGTCAAAATGTCTATGAACAAATAGAACTTGATTGAAAGATCACCAAACAACACCAACACAAGCATACGAATCATGCGATTCCGAATGTTTCTCTAATTCTCAATAACACAACCTTTCTTATTGATTGGTTTGATTTGCCAAGGCTATGGTTTGGGAACCGTTGGTTTCCATTCTTTCTCTCGTCCAAAAATCTTTGAACTAATAGAACTTGATAGAAAGATCACCAAACAACACAAACACAAGCATACGAATGATGCGATTTCGAATGTTTATCAAATTCTCAGTAATACAACCTTTCTTATTGATTGGTTTGATTTGCCTACGCTATGGTTTGGGAACCGTTGGTTTTCATTCTTTTTCTCATAAACAAATCCTTGAACTAATAGAACTTGATAGAAAAATCACGAAACAACTCAAACACAAGCATACGAATCATGCGATTTCGAATGTTTCTCAAATTCTCAATAACACAACCTTTCGTATTGATTGGTTTGATTTGCCTAAGCCATGCTTTGGGAACCGTTGATTTCCATTCTTTTTCTCGTAAACAAATCTTTGAACTAATAGAACTTGATGAAAAGATCACCAAACAACACAAACACAAGCATACGAATCATGCGATTTCGAATATTTCTCAAATTCTCAATAACACAACCTTTCTTATTGATTGGTTTCATTTGCCTACGCTATGGTTTGGGAACCGTTGGTTTCCATTCTTTTTCTAGTCCATAAATCTTTGAACTAATAGAACTTGATAGAAAGATCACCAAACAACACAAACACAAGCATACGAATCATGCGATTCCGAATGTTTCTCAAATTCTCAATAATACAACCTTTCTTATTGATTGGTTTGATTTGCCTAGGCTATGGTTTGGGAACCGTTTGTTTCCATTCTTTTTGTAGTCCATAAATCTTTGAACTATCAAAACTTGATAGAAAGAATACCAAAAAACACAAACACAAGCATACGATTCATGCGATTCCGAATGTTTCTCAAATTCTCAATAACACAACCTTTCTTATTCATTGGTTTGATTTGCCTAGGCTATGGTTTGGGAACCGTTGGTTTCCATTCTTTTTCTCGTCCAAAAATCTTTGAACTAATTGAACTTGATAGGAAGATCACCAAACAACACAAACACAAGCATACGAATCATGCGATTCCGAATGTTTCTCAAATTCTCAATAACACAACCTTTCTTATTGATTCGTTTGATTTGCCTAGGCTATGGTTTGGCAAGTGTTGGTTTCCATTCTTTTTCTAGTCCATAAATCTTTGAACAAATAGAACTTGATAGAAAGATCACCAATCAACACAAACACAAGCATACGAATCATGCGATTTCGAATGTTTCTCAAATTCTTAGTAATAAAACCTTTCTTATTCATTGGTTTGATTTGCCTTGGCTATGGTTTGGGAACCGTTGTTTTCCATTCTTTTTCTGGTCAAAAAATCTTTGAACTAATAGCACTTGATAGAAAGATCACCAAACAACACAAACACAAGCATACGAATCATGCGATTTCGAATGTTTCTCAAATTCTCAATAACACAACCTTTCTTATTGATTGGTTTGATTTGCCTAAGCTATGGTTTAGGAACCGTTGGTGTCCATTCTTTTTCTAGTCCAAAAATATTTGAACTAATAGAACTTGATAGAAAGATCATTAAACAACACAAACACAAGCATACGAATCATGCGATTTCGAATGTTTCTCAAATTCTCAATAACACAACCTTTCTTATTGATTCGTTTGATTTGCCTAGGTTATGGTTTGGGAACCGTTGGTTTCCATTCTTTTTCTAATCCAAAAATCTTCGAACTAATAGACCTTCGTAGAAAGATCACCAAACAACACAAACACAAGCATACGAATCATGCGATTCCGAATGTTTCTCAAATTCTCAATAACACAACCTTTCTTTTTGATTCGTTTGATTTGCCTAGGCTATGGTTTGGGAACCGTTGGTTTCCATTCTTTTCTAGTCCAAAAATCTTCGAACTAATAGAACTTCGTAGAAAGATCACCAAACAACACAAACACAAGCATACGAATCATGCGATTCCGAATGTTTCTCAAATTCTCAATAACACAACCTTTCTTTTTGATTCGTTTGATTTGCCTAGGCTATTGTTTCGGAACTGTTGGTTTCTATTCTTTTCTAGTCCAAAAATCTTCGAACTAATAGAACTTCGTAGAAAGATCACCAAGCAACACAAACACAAGCATACGAATCATGCGATTCCTAATGTTTCTCAAATTCTCAATAACACATCCTTTCTTATTGATTCGTTTGATTTGCCTAGGCTATCGTTTGGGAACCGTTGGTTTCCATTCTTTTTCTAGTCCATAAATGTTTGAACTAATATAACTTGGTAGAAAGATCACCAAACAGCACAAACACAAGCATACGAATCATGCGATTCCGAATGTTTCTCAAATTCTCAATAACACAACCTTTCTTTTTGATTCGTTTGATTTGCCTAGGCTATGGTTTGGGAACCGTTGGTTTCCATTCTTTTTCTAGTCCATAAATCTTTGAACTAATAGAACTTGATAGAAAGATCACCAAACAACACCAACACAAGCATACGAATCATGCGATTTCGAATGTTTCTCAAATTCTCAATAACACAACCTTTTTGTTGATTGGTTTGATTTGCCTAGGCTATGGTTTGGGAACCGTTGGTTTCCATTCTTTTTCTCGTAAACTAATATTTGAACTAATAGAAATTGATAGAAAGTTCACCGAACAACACCAACACAAGCATGCGAATCATGCGATTCCGAATGTTTCTCAAATTCTCAATAACACAGCCTTTCTTATTGATTGGTTTGACTTTCCTAGGCTAAGGTTTGGGAACCGTTGGTTTCCATTCTTTTTCTCGTCCAAAAGTCTTTGAACTACTAGAACATGATAGAAAGATCACCAAACAACACCAACACAAGCATACGAATCATGCGATTCCGAATGTTTCTCAAATTCACAATAACACAACCTTTCTTATTGATCGGTTTGATTTGCCTAGGGTATGGTTTGGGAACCGTTGGTTTCAATTCTTTTT
Organism: Polygonum maritimum; assembly: GCA_963924305.1. Taxonomy (NCBI): domain Eukaryota; kingdom Viridiplantae; phylum Streptophyta; class Magnoliopsida; order Caryophyllales; family Polygonaceae; genus Polygonum; species Polygonum maritimum. The sequence continues at coordinate 21,547,188 of OZ002730.1, read as the reverse complement.
CTCGTCCAAAAATCTTTGAATTAATAGAACTTGATGGAAAGATTACCAAACAACACAAACACAAGCATACGAATCATGCGATTCCGAATGTTTCTCAAACTCTCAATAACACAACCTTTGTTATTGATTGGTTTGATTTGCCTACGCTATGGTTTGGGAACCGTTCGTTTCCATTCTTTTTCTATTCCATAAATCTTTGAACTAATAGAACTTGATAGAAAGATCGCCAAACAACACCAACACAAGCATACGAATCATGCGATTCCGAATGTTTCTCAAATTCTCAATAACACAACCTTTCTTATTGATTGGTTTCATTTGCCAAGGCTATGGTTTGGGAACCGTTGGTTTCCATTCTTTTTCTCGTCCAAAAATCTTTGAACTAATTGAACTTGATAGAAAGATCACCAAACAACACAAACACAAGCATACGAATCATGCGATTTCGAATGTTTCTCAAATTCTCAATAGTACAACCATTCTTATTGATAGGTTTGATTTGCCTAGGCTATGGTTTGGCAAGTGTTTGTTTCCATTCTTTTTCTAGTCCATAAATCTTTGAACTAATAGAACTTGATAGAAAGATCACCAAACAACACAAACACAAGCATACGAATCATGCGATTCCGAATGTTTCTCAAATTCTCAGTAATACAACCTTTCTTATTCATTGGTTTGATTTGCCTTGGCTATGGTTTGGGAACCGTTGTTTTCCATTCTTTTTCTGGTCAAAATATCTATGAACAAATAGAACTTGATTGAAAGATCACCAAACAACACCAACACAAGCATACGAATCATGCGATTCCGAATGTTTCTCTAATTCTCAATAACACAACCTTTCTTATTGATTGGTTTGATTTGCCAAGGCTATGGTTTGGGAACCGTTGGTTTCCATTCTTTTTCTAGTCCATAAATCTTTGAACTAATAGAACTTGATAGAAAGATCACCAAACAACACCAACACAAGCATACGAATCATGCGATTCCGAATCTTTCTCAAATTCTCAATAATACAACCTTTCTTATTGATTGGTTTGATTTGCCTAGGCTATGGTTTGGCAAGTGTTGGTTTCCATTCTTTTTCTCGTCCAAAAATCTTTGAACTAATAGAACTTGATAGAAAGATCACCAAACAACACCCACACAAGCACACGAATCATGCGATTCCGAAAGATTTTCAAATTCTCAATAACACAACCTTTCTTATTGATTGGTTTGATTTGCCTAGGCTATGGTTTGGGAACCGTTGGTTTCCAAACTTTTTCTCGTCCAAAAATCTTCGAACTAATTGAACTTGATAGAAAGATCACCAAACAACACAAACACAAGCATACGAATCATGCGATTCCGAATATTTCTCAAATTCTCAGTAATACAACCTTTCTTATTCATTGGTTTGATTTGCCTTGGCTATGGTTTGGGAACCGTTGTTTTCCATTCTTTTTCTGGTCAAAATGTCTATGAACAAATAGAACTTGATTGAAAGATCACCAAACAACACCAACACAAGCATACGAATCATGCGATTCCGAATGTTTCTCTAATTCTCAATAACACAACCTTTCTTATTGATTGGTTTGATTTGCCAAGGCTATGGTTTGGGAACCGTTGGTTTCCATTCTTTCTCTCGTCCAAATATCTTTGAACTAATAGAACTTGATAGAAAGATCACCAAACAACACAAACACAAGCATACGAATGATGCGATTTCGAATGTTTATCAAATTCTCAGTAATACAACCTTTCTTATTCATTGGTTTAATTTGCCTAGGCTATGGTTTGGGAACCGTTGTTTTCCATTCTTTTTCTGGACAAAAAATCTTTGAACTAATAACACTTGATAGAAAGATCACCAAACAACTCAATCACAAGCATACGAATCATGCGATTTCGAATGTTTCTCAAATTCTCAGTAATACAACCTTTCTTATTCATTGGTTTGATTTGCCTTGGCTATAGTTTGGGAACCGTTGTTTTCCATTCTTTTTCTGGTCAAAATATCTATGAACAAATAGAACTTGATAGAAAGATCACCAAACAACACCAACACAAGCATACGAATCATGCGATTCCGAATGTTTCTCAAATTCTCAATAACACAGCCTTTCTTATTGTTTGGTTTGATTTGCCAAGGCTATGGTTTGGGAACCGTTGGTTTCCATTCTTTTTCTCATCCAAAAATCTTTGAACTAATTGAACTTGATAGAAAGATCACCAAACAACACAAACACAAGCATACGAATCATGCGATTTCGAATGTTTCTCAAATTCTCAATAGTACAACCTTTCTTATTGATTGGTTTGATTTGCCTAGGCTATGGTTTGGCAAGTGTTTGTTTCCATTCTTTTTCTAGTCCATAAATCTTTGAACTAATAGAACTTGATAGAAAGATCACGAAACAACACCAACATAAGCATACGAATCATGCGATTCCGAATGTTTCTCAAATTCACAATGACACAACCTTTCTTATTGATTGGTGTGATTTGCCTAGGCTATGGTTTGGGAACCGTAGGTTTCCATTCTTTTTCTCATCCAAAAATCTTTGAACTAATTGAACTTGATAGAAAGATCACCAAACAACACAAACACAAGCATACGAATAATGCAATTTCGAATGTTTCTCAAAATCTCAATAACACAACCTTTCTTATTGATCGGTTTGATTTGCCTAGGCTATGGTTTGGCAAGTGTTGGTTTCCATTCTTTTTCTAGTCCATAAATCTTTGAACTAATAGAACTTGATAGAAAGATCGCCAAACAACACAAACACAAGCATACGAATCATGCGATTTCGAATATTTCTCAAATTCTCAATAATGCAACCTTTCTTATTGATTGGTTTGATTTGCCTAGGCTATGGTTTGGGAACCGTTGGTTTCCATTCTTTTTCTAGTCCATAAATCTTTGAACTAATAGAACATGATAGAAAGATCACCAAACAACAGAAAAACAAGCATACGAATCATGCGATTTTGAATGTATCTCAAATTCTCAATAATACAACCTTTCTTATTGATTGGTTTGATTTGCCTAGGCTATGGTTTAGCAAGTGTTGGTTTCCATTCTTTTTCAAGTCCATAAATCTTTGAACTTATAGAACTTGTTAGAAAGATCACCAAACAACACCAACACAAGCATACGAATCATGCGATTCCGAATGTTTCTCAAATTCTCAATAACACAACCTTTCTTATTGATTGGTTTGATTTGCCTAGGCTATGGTTTGGGAACCGTAGGTTTCCATTCTTTTTCTCGTCCAAAAATCTTTGAACTAATTGAACTTGATAGGAAGATCACCAAACAACACAAACACAAGCATACGAATCATGCGATTTCGAATGTATCTCAAATTCTCAATAACACAACCTTTCTTATTGATTGGTTTGATTTGCCTAGGCTATGGTTTGGCAAGTGTTGGTTTCCATTCTTTTTCTAGTCCATAAATCTTTGAACTAATAGAACTTGATAGAAAGATCACCAATCAACACAAACACAAGCATACGAATCATGCGATTTCGAATGTTTCTCAAATTCTCAATAATAAAACCTTTCTTATTCATTGGTTTGATTTGCCTTGGCTATGGTTTGGGAACCGTTGTTTTCCATTCTTTTTCTGGTCAAAAAATCTTTGAACTAATAGCACTTGATAGAAAGATCACCAAACAACACAAACACAAGCATACGAATCATGCGATTCCGAATGTTTCTCAAATTCTCAATAACACAACCTTTCTTTTTGATTCGTTTGATTTGCCTAGGCTATGGTTTGTGAACCGTTGGTTTCCATTCTTTTTCGAGTCCAAAAATCTTTGAACTAATAGAACTTCGTAGAAAGATCACCAAACAACACAAACACAAGCATACGAATCATGCGATTCCGAATGTTTCTCAAATTCTCAATAACACAACCTTTCTTATTGATTCGTTTGATTTGCCTAGGGTATGGTTTGGGAACCGTTGGTTTCCATTCTTTTTCTAGTCCAAAAATCTTTGAACTA